>WJFB01001628.1:0-28599 GCA_009870185.1 Pygmarrhopalites habei
CAAACATTCGGAACTTCCCCGGTTTCCATATCGGATGAACTGCCCGGAAAACATAATTTCTCTTCCACAGGATTGTGTACAAAAGGATTGGGATTGGAGGGAGAAAGATTCCATGGAATCTCCATAGTGCAATACTCATTGGATGATTGTGACCAAGAAGCTTGACTATCAAAATCCCAAGGGAGAAGAAAAAACTGGATGCTATTCCCAGCGTGACACCCCAGTATCTTTTGAATCCCACCATTTTCTTCGTTTCATTTCTCTTCTTATTTTCCTCAGTAATGTGATTTCCATTTACAGTCGGTTTATTATTTGGTGATCCGTCCTCGTCGTCAATGATTGTTGGGTCAGTCGGAGTTGACCGAAATTGGAGTAATTCTTTTTCATCCTTCTCATTTTCAGAGACTTTAAGGTTTGGAACAATGATTTGTGCTAGGCTAGACCTTTTAATGGAGGAGGAAATGGATGCCCGTTTTTCATCGTAAGCTGCAAGGAATCCAGCCACGTCTCCTCCGTCCAACATCATGTGTCCGAAATCCTCCTCATTTTCTTGACCCATTGTTTCGTTTTTATCTGGACGGTTTTAAAAAAGAATATACTTTTCTACTGCAGCGGCAGCTTAACTAGGAAGTCAATATCTGTATAGTTTTCAGTAGATTATTTAATAGAGGGATTTTTAATACCTTTTATTCTATTAGCTTTCACTTTGCGTTTTTTGTAAATTTCTGGATTTTTAAAACCTGCTAAATGTGTAATTAAATCTTTGTAACTTACCCTCTCGTTTTCAAATCAAATTATTGTGCTTGTCCGGTGGAGATTAAATTTTACAAATTATTGATCAGAATTAATTGTTTATTAATTAATGTTGAAAATTGATGGAGTGCGAAAAGTTAAATGCTAAATTAAATCTTTTCAAAAGTAACTGTAGTCGACACACGCGATCGTGCCGTCACACATTCTAAAGTTTAAGATTACCTACTAATTTAAATTTTTCTCTCAATTCATTAAAGACTTCAAGTCTTAGACTTGGGATTAATTAAAGACAAGACTTGTCTGGATAAACACTCCTGAGTTTAATTATGTTGTTGACCATGGCCATGGCCCAAGGAGATTTAATCAGAATTGACTAAATAGGCAGAATGTGTGTGTGTGTCATAAAAATGGAACTCGTGAGTGACCTCTTATGATAAGGTTGATAAATTGAATGTAATATTAAAAGAAGATCTTCTAAAGTTTTCACAACTCAATTCAAGTTTATGCAATTTATTTTTGGGTGCTGATGTATAATGTGAGAAGATTTGGAGTAATTTTAACTCAATTTGTCAATGTTTTATCTACGAATTGAAACGTGTGACGCTGACGTGTGTGTGTGTGTGGTCCCCTACATTATGCATGTGTAGTGTGTAGGGATGAAATTCAAATTGAATTATTCAATGGATATTCTCAGATTTCTGACGCTCAAAATTTTAACTTCAACCACTGAAAAAAACAGTTTCGTGATGCACGTTACTACATATTACATAATGTAATTAGTTGCAAAGAATTAATGAACAAATAATCCAAGTTACTTTTTGATGGTAAATGGATTATCCTGTAAATTTTTTTATTTCTTCAATAAAATTCTAATTCGGATCTTAAACGGTGTTCTGCCATTAATTTTATTTTGAACTAAATATTTTTGACATTGTATTTTCAACGACAACACATTTTAGTTTAATTCTTTACAAAGTTCTTCATGTTTCATTCTTTTTTTTTTCGTGATCCACTTCTAACTCTTCTTCCTCCTGTTCAATATCCGACTTGAAGGATTGAACTACATATATTCCAAATCGGAACATACAAGCCATAGCCAACAATTTGATAATCAGCACGACAATCCGACCAGAAGAGGAAGTCCCAGGTGTCATTATCTCTTCCGCCACAGTAGACAATATAGTGCAGATTGTGTCAAAAATAAAAAATATGACTGCCATGATTGTCCACGCATCCAAATACTTTGGACATTTCTAAACAAATAAATTGGGCGTTACAATCACCATTCAAAATTTCCATTTGAAAAGTTTATAGTAATTTAATTAATAAACCAGTTAAGCTAATCTCACTTTGAAAGCGGAGATGAGGAGGATGATGCCCATGACGACTCCTACGGCATTACAAGCCAACTGTACAAACCCAGTCGAGACTAACACTGCAAACAAATCAAGTTTTTAATATTATGAAATTTTAAAAACAAAAATTATTATTCAAATGCTCAAAGAATTGTTAGTGAAAACCGCACGGGGTAAATGGGGAACTTTGACCAAATCCGACAACTTTAATATAAGGAATCCTCCTGCGACTGCACCAAAAACCTTCAAAAATGCAGAAAATTCCAAAAAAAAATATTTCACACTCAGACATACACAATTAGAATTTTATGCAAAAAATTACTCTCTAAATAATCCCGACATTTGAATGGTTTAAGATAAATAAAGAAAAGAAGTGGTTGGCTCACAATTTGTATTAGAGCAATGGATTTGGCACACCAGGACACCCGGTAACAACAAATTCGCCTTTCCTCCGGGATCTCTTTGCAAGCGGGCATTTTTTCTTTCCTTTTGTCCTTCTAGTAATTCAGCGTATTTACCAGAAATCGGACAAAAAATCGGTCAATGGTTAATTAAGATAATTAAATTATCTTTCTCTCTCTCCTTCTGTGTAATACTCAATGTGTGTGTGTGAGGAATTACTTTTAGATTTTACTCCCAGAAGCCTCAAAAAACTGAACTCTCTTCAAAATGATAACAATTACGACCCGGAGGTATTGAAAAATTGAAACTCCATGGTTTGTGCATGGCGATGCTTTTTTAATACGTAGAATAAGTGAAGAGAAAATAGAGGAGGCCTTGAGAAAGGATATTTCTATGTAGAGTGCTAATGGATTTAAAAGGAGGAAAAAAAGATTGTTTACCCTAATTTTCTCCTCATTCTAAACATCCACATCTTCCGATATGCAATCGATTGAGATGAGGAGGACGGAGGAGCCAAAAATCTTGTCCAAACAAAGGTTTCACTTAACCTCAAAAGTGGTTCCCTGTTTATACTTCCCCCCCCCCCCCCACCCCCCCCCCCCTTCGGGATAATCATCTCTCTCCACTCTCTCTCTTTGTCCTTTACAAATACCTGGCCGCAAAAAATCATGTGACCAAAAGTTACTCAATGATCCAACCTCCACCACCTTTGACTCCAAAGTCCAAACAAAAGTACTGTACATGCAATAGTATTCGATATGTATTACTGGACTAAATACGAGCCACGGTTTGTGGCAGTGACGAATAAACCGATTTCTCCGAATAGTCTCTCAACTTGAGACTCTCAAGTAAGGAAATTAACATTCGTAACCGGGATACCGATAGAGAGTACACAAATTAATTGAGAGTGCTGAAGGCAGTCCTTCGCTAACACAACACAACAGCTGCAAACTGAGGCACGTCTAACACACCCCGAAAAAAGTTGTACGGTCTGACCCGGGAACCTGGGCTCAAATAATTTATGGTGAATATGTGGGAAACCGCCACGGGACCAGTATCAGTGCAATCCGGCATTTGGCTTGACCTGTTACGAGGTCAAGCATGGAATTATTCCATTGGAATACTGTTGGAGAGAAGTAAAGAATGGGAGTGAAGTTGTTGTTTTTTCGTCGTCCAATTCGTCCAAATGGGTTGCTCCAGTGGTGGGCGCTTCGTCTTTCGATCGATCTCGATCTCGATCACAAATTTTTTTTGTGGTTTCGATCGATCTCGATCATGATCAACAGATCGGATGAATAACTTCGATCTGGGTCAACTGATCAATCGATCAAGTTCGATCAACTGAAAAATCACTGAAAAAGTACTGAAAATTAGCAAAAATCGCTGAAAATTGACCAAAATTAGTGTAAAAGTCCTGAAAATGGCGGAATTTTGCGTTTCCTTCAATTTTCTTGTAATTCCATACTTTTTTTTACTTCGTGTTGTAATTTCGATCAGTCTCGATCAAGCTATGTTTAATTTCGATCAGTCTTGATCAAGCTATTTTTAATTTCGATCAACGTCGATCAAGTGATCGAAAAGTTTCTAAATTTTCGATCGATCACGATCAGATGATCGAAAATTTTAAAAAGTTTCGATCGATCTTGNAAAATTTTAAAAAGTTTCGATCGATCTTGATCAAAAGATCGAAAAAAATTTTTCGATCGAAAGCGCCCACCACTGGGTTGCTCAGAAGTCGGTACTTCTCGAAAACAAAAATTAATTGTATTTTCCTAAGAGTACTTTAATTACTTGGCACAGTGACTATAATGGAGTTACGTCGGTTTGGAAGGGGGAGAGAATGTTGAAGAAATTGTAATTAAAATTTAGAATACCAAATCAGAATTTAACAATTTGACATCTAATAATTAAATTTTTTTGCTGCCCTTCATATTTTTTGGAGAGACGATGCGTTGGTGTGAGTTGAATCGAATGGTTTATTTGATGCCGGTATAAATTCTCAGACTTTGAGTAATTATATTTTGCAATAAAATCTGAATTTTTCATGTGCCTTTCAATGTTACTTTACATTTGTTGCTGTTGTTCACCTCCGCTTTAGCTAAATTACGTGGGTCAGTAAAAATTTTTAAAACTTATAGTTCATTCGGGTTGGTTATTCAAAAATATTAAAACTGTCTGTGGACAGTTTTTAAGAAGTCTAAATGTCAATGACATTATCCTATTGGCAAGCGAAGCTTCCTCTTCACTTTCCATCCTCCATCGCATCAAAATTAATTCTTTCATTCGGAAAGATTCCGTTTTTGGTTTAACCTACACACGAATTTTGTCACTAAATTTTTGTGACGACATTTGAAAAACTTTGTCTGTCCGACTCTCATCCCCGGAATTTTTTTAAACAAAATTATTAAACTACGATATTAATTTTTAAAAAACAAAAATACTCTTTTAAAAAAACATTTTGTTTAATTGGAGGAGCATAATGATGATAATGACATTATGATTTAAATTGCATTTAATTGTGAATAATTATAATTAGTTTCATCTCGTAAGACGAGAAAAATAGAAAGGAATAGAAGGCAGTGTGTGTGTGTTGTACGCCAGGAGAGTAAAACGTATGTGTGCTTGGAAGAGGAGAGGTCAACTGCGTAGTTAGCCCTGACCTGCATACAGAGTGCATGTCAGAGGTTGCCCTATACTGTTATGCCTATAAGAGTATATCCACCGTGCAAAAGCATTGGACCCCTCATCTGTTCCCGTCTCTGAGCAGGCCAGGAACTATAAAAGTATATCCGGGAGCGTCACGCTATACAGTATAGCAGTCTGCACATAAGTCCATGCATAAAGGAGACAAGCAGGAGAATTTTCGTGTTGGGTGTATTTTTGTGTGTGTGGAAAGGCGTGGGCTATGTATCTCTGGAATAAAACTATAGATATGAATAGCCATACAGTGTGATAGTACATACGTGGAGGGGGTATGCACGACACTACCTCTACACCTCGCATCATTTTTCTCTTCATTAGTTAACATTGCGAGCAGACAGACAGACGGACAGACAAAACGATCTTAATAGGCAGCTTCGCTTGCCTAAAAAGTGGATTCCACACCGTTCACTCGTTTCTACACACTCTCTCAAAATATTTATCATTTACCCCCGAATGTTCAAATACCTTTCGGGGGTATTTGGGAATGGGAGGGGGGGGGGGGGGTTCGATACGGCCAACTTTTTTGTACCCACCCTTACGAATGGAATGACCAGTCAAACTGCTTGACCACTGCCAACACCATAAGCCATTTTTTTCACTGGCTTGTCAATCTCCTCATCACATTCTTGTACTTTGGATTCGTCCTGAGTCCGCCAGCCGCCTGAAGGATTAGAGTTAATTAATATTTTCATTGCGTTAACGCAATGTGACAACGCAATGTGACAGTCATAAAACATTCAATTGAATGTTTTATGACTGTCACAGTTTTCAATTTTACTCAACTTGTTTTGACAGTTTTGTCGTCCCAGTCTCAACCGCGTTTCCAATATTATGCTACTTTTCTCCGCAGGATTTGGGAACAAACGTCAAATGTCTACTCATGGGACAAATAAGCGTGCAATTTCTTCCCCGAAACCGGTTCGCTGAAAGAAAGGAAAACATGGTAAATGTGACGGAAGAAACTTGCTCCATTTACATTTGTACGCAGAGCTTCCCGTACGAAAATTTTGTTTAAGGCCTATTAAGATCTTTCGGGTGTTTTTTACAACGTCTTGTCAGGATTTTAAATGGAAGAAAAAAGTGTTGGATAGAACAATCCCTCACAATTTTCCTGCACGAAGCCCTCATTTTAGTATGCACATTGTCAATGTATGGCTCTTGTTATCTATAGTTTTCGGAAGGATATACTCTATATCTCTGTCCGGGGGTCATTTCTCTCCCCACCCGAACGACCCTCTGACCATGTCATTCTCTTCCACTCGTTTTGAGTGTGACTGGAACGAAGTAAAAGTCCAATGCTTTTGCACGACGGCTATACTCTTATACCCTCCCCAGATATACTTTCATAGGACAACCTCTGACATGCACTCTGACCCCCTCTCCCCTCACTCACACTGTGCATGGCTAACTACGCAGTTGACCTCTCCTTCTCTCTCACACACACAATGTTTAATTCGGTTCTTTGAAAGAACTTCTTTCCTAGCGTACAGCACACACACACTGCCTTCTATCTGCTCTCTTCCTCGTCTTATGACACGTACATTAGTTGTGGTCCACATTTAAATATGGTTTAAATTAGGAAGTCATTATTCTCCTCCTCCATTTAAACATTTTTTAAAATACAGCATTTTTGCTTCCTAAAATTAACAATTAAGTTATAAAAAATTCTGGGATGAAAGTTGGACAGAAAGACTTAAAATTCCTAAAATTTTTCCGTTCATGTACCAAAAGGTTAATAAAAAAAATTTTCCTAATTATTTGAATGTTATGGAGGATGTGAAGTGGAGGAATAGCTTCACTTGCCAATAGGATAATGCCGATGGCACTAAAACACACGTGACTGACAGTTTTAGTATTTTTTTGTTATAACAGGGCCTGTTGCTCAATAAAAGTGGTAAAAACACAATTGAATAGCATGAATGATTTTTGTAGTGAATAACTTACCATAAATTTCGGTTAATTACCATTTCCGAAAACTTCTGATTTTTTTTTTAAAAAAAACCTTGGACTTTCCGAGCATCGCAGGGTCGAAAATTTTACATGATTTCATCTAGTCTTTCGTATTCTCAGTCTGCGAAATTCAAATCGCCCCCGAACCGAAATACACCCCTGCACTCTAATGACCCTGTACGCTAAATTAACCGATCGTAGGCTATATGATTCGTTTGTTGATTTTTTTCCTTCTTTCCAGCACGACTTGGACTACCCAGGAATGATCCGAATGGGCAGATGTCGAAATTATTCAAGTATTTATTTCGCCATCACGTTTTCATTGCTGTAATGAGATCTTTAGGATGTTTCCGAAGACCCTCCTCGCCCGAATTACTTACGTCTGTGGCAGATACTCTCGGTGTCCTCACTTTCCCTGTTCAAACGTGCCTGGCTATCCTTCAACTTGGAATTCAATTATACCATCCTTTTCTTGGGTATGTGAATGTACTCACTTCATTCTTTTACATTGGCCTCACGCTTCCCATCATGGAAGGATGCAGGTCAGTGTGAAAACGAAAAGTTGAAATTAAATATTATCGAAAGAGTTTTCATTTTCTACATAGAAAATGTATGTAAAAAGTTGTTGTCAATATTTTCAGCATTAATTCAACTGGAAAGAATTTTGAGGACTCAAACCATCGGTCCAGTTCAACTCTCTTCAGTTGTCACACTCAACTGACTATCATGCAGTGTAATTACGATTCTGTCTACCACATTTTCCCACTTGGTACACAAATATTTTGTATTGTGGTGACAGTTGTCAATTTAGTCTGTGGGATCATTACACACAGTCAGGTTTTAATTCTCATCAGTTTTGTAACCTTCATCGTACTAATTTCGCTATTCAATCGATTTGCGGATGTCCACCATCATTCCCAAATTATGTTGAACTCTTGGAAGGTCAGGGGAGGCTCCTCCCTGTTTCGACGACAATGTAGGGTGGCTAGGCCCGTCAGTATAAAAATCGGCGGGTTTTTCTACGTGGACAAAGGACTAGTAATGACCATAGTCTCTATTTTTTTGAACAACTCAGTCAATTTACTCATGGCATACGCCTAGACTGTCTAGGCTAGCCAGCACACATTTTTTCAGGGTTGGGTCACTTTCTCATGTCCACACACACTATTAAAAGTAACACGAATTTCGTGACAGGAATCCTGTTGACAATGCTCTGCAAAGGAGATGCCTGTATATCTGGGTTCAATGGAAGATACTGGATAAAAAAAGGCTTTTATTGTCCATATGATGAAATGTGAAATGCTATGTAGGGATCAGAAAATCTTGAATCTCAGTCCAGCTACCTGGAGCAGCTCCAGTGGAGCTATTAGAGGAGAGATAAAAACTCTTGTGGTTGATGTGAGCAGAAAAACGTTAGTAGGACCATTAAATCAAAACAATCAGAATTTATATGCAACCTGGACCATTATAGGATTGTGTCCAGAAGCCAGGGAAATGGACGCACATGAGCTTGTGTAGGAGCTTTCCAGGGAAATGTTGAACAAGCTTGAAATGCAATTGAGGTAGATGTTGTTTCGATTACTAGATTAAGGTGGGATAAAAGTCCATCTCCCATTTCTCCCATTCACCCGTTTACCTCTCCAACCCCTCTCTCCTCACTTTAGGCAATTATGATTCATGATTTATGAACTTGGTGAATAATCGTAGTTAAAGCATTTCTTTTATTGATTCGTAATTTTGGATAAATTGACAAAAAGAAACACCAGTTTTGACAATCAAAATTCTATTTTCTAGAAGAATAGGCGTAAGATTTAGGAAACTTGGCACTCATTTTCGTGTAATAGTGTAAGAAACTAGTCCAGAAATCATTCCCACACATTCAATTATACATAGAAAATGTATCTATTAATTTGATCACAGTCATACTCTTTAAATTATTATGAAATGACACCCCCCGCACAAATCCCGTACCTACAAGGAATAATTATGATGGCACGTTCTATCCGTACACTTTCACAGGTTTGAAATTTTTATTCCCGCCGTACCTGAAACAAGAACAAAAATATCATCAGTCATCCCCTGTGGTAGATTAAGCTCCACACACACACACACACACAAAATACACAAACCCACGAACACACACAACGTATACGGCACACACAGAATACACAAGGAGCAATTTCATTTGTGCAAAATTGTAATGTTCACCACAGGTGACTAAAGAAATAAAAATTTCAATTTTTTATACCATGGTGCAATTTGATCCTTGGGGCAGTGTTTCAGGATTTGAGGTACAAATTTTGACTTAATTGTACCTATTAATCACATTAAAAGTATTTACTCAGAGTGGTATACGTACTACAACTACTAACTTATCAGTAAAAAAATAAAAATCACAATGGGTATAATTTTCACCAAATTAGAATAATTTAATTGACAGTTTGCAACGCGTTTCGACATGTAGTCTTCTTCAGGCAGTCAATACTGCTGTTGCTAACTTATCAGTGCTGAGTCTCACGTTTAAAATTTACGTTCAAAATTTTGACCACAAAAAATCAAAAAACTTACCGTATATTTCGATTCTTTCGAAGATGGCTCCAAAAACGGGTCTTATCTTTTAAGGGAAATAAAGTAAAAATACTTATTATACAACAATAAATGCCACTCAATGGCAGCCATTGTCAATCAGTCAGTTTAACAATGAGTAGTTCTCGTTCATGCTGGAAAATGTAGAAACTATGTAATTTGACTCACTCCATTGAGGAGAGTGTGTGCCACTGCATTTGTGTTGACAGAAAAGGCTAAGTGTAAATTTTTGAGAACGATCGGATGATAAGTTCGGGCCACATATATGATGAATGCAAAAGCTAGAAAGATAAAATACACATTCACATCTTTTAACTACATAAATTTTCGTACGGTTTTTGTTTAATGAAGATAGAGTAAAGAAATTAATGTGTCCCTCATTTACTTGGATAATGAGCAATTTCCAGAAGATTCAAGTTATCCATGTCTGCTATCACAACTACGTCTGTCACAGGGTCATCAACTGTTGACCTTTGGCAACACAGAATTAGAAGAGGAGAATAATAGTTTTCAAAAGTCAACAAGTTATTCATTCACTCTCATAGTGAAAGTGTGCAAAGGGTAAATTAACTGAAAAGAAACTTACTGCTCTTTAATGCTCTTCAACATCAAATATCCAGCTTTCTCCGCATATCTAGAAGAAAATTTGGAATACCACGAGAACAATCAAAGTATTCGAGCAACGAAATTGAAAATGGAAATTGGAATCTCTACAGTAGAAGACTCAACTCTGGAAGAAATAATGGAACTAAGTTACGTAAAAAGTGAAGTCACTCAATAAATGACTACTTGTAAACTACATATGTAAGCTTTTAGAGTGTAGAAAAGGGAGAAAATTAGTTACTAACCTCTTGACTCGGAGTACCATGTCTTGACCCTGCTCCACATGTTTCCTGAATTTCATCTACACAAATGACCACAAGAAAGGTCAAAATTGGCGGGAAGAGTGGAATTTTCCCTTCATCTCGGGATATTTTCCCTTCTTGGGGGGAATTTTTGAACTCCTCCGGGGAAAGCAGTTTTCTTCTTTTCCCGGGGAGAATTTGTACCTGCTGAAGGGAAACTTTCCCTCATTCCCTATAAAATCCACTTTCCACCCAATATTTTTCCTTCTATTTTAAGAGTGTAGTTCCTGGAAACAGTGCAGTAGAGACTAGCTTTAGTCGTATAATTTCTCTGCATTCTCTACTCACCTGATAGGTAGTATGGAAAATTCTTTTTCAGTTCATAAGGCGGGTCATAATTATCCCATTGGTACGTATCTTCATCCGTGATTGAAATATTCGGATCAAAAATCTGAGGAAACAATATTTTGACCGGTCCATTGCATTTTAAAAAAAAATTCGGAGAGCAGGAGGAATTTTTAGTGACAAACTATACTCACACTGTTGGAAAACTTGACCAATTTGTCGTAGTGCAGTTTATTCGGGATGCTATCCTTCTCCAATTCTACCTTTACGTCATTCAGCACATTATTCAAAAATTCGCTCGTATTCTGAGCCACTAAAACTCCTGTCATCTTTCTTGATGTTGTTGCTGTTGTCGTCGTCGTCGTTGTTATTACTTTCACTTACAGTTGTTCCATTCAGATTACCCGCCTCCGTCTTCATAGAAATTTCATGACCACTCCTTGAACTCCCCACACTTTTCCCTGTGACAGCTGTGTCTGGTTTAATTGTATCCTCCAATATTGTCACTGTCATCTCATCCGCAAAATCCCCGGGTACGATTGTATACACTTCTGTTGTCACAATATCCACTTCAAGTCCAACTACAAAACTCTCTGTACTGACCAGGCATATCCCCACAGTCAATATGAGATATCCTTGCATTTTTTCTCAAAATTCATTCAAAATTATGACCGATTTTTTAAAAGACAGAACTGAAGAAAACTATGGTTTGTAGCAGTGACGAATAAATCCTTCTTTGTCTCTCACAATTCTAGGTGAGAGACAATGAGTTCGGTTGGCAGGTTCAAGAATAGGAATGACAAGGAAAAAAGGTACATGGTGTGTGTGTGTGGAAAAAGAAATATTTTTGCCACAAGAGAATCTGTTGAACGGATAATTGCGACATAATGATACATCGCATGACTAGCCATTGTAAATGTTGATCGGTGTAAAGTTCAACAGAAACGAAAAAGTTTTTTTGGGTAAAAATATGTGAACAGGCTGGAATGTTTTGAGATTAGAGAAAAGACGGGGAAAGATTAGGAATCCTCATTGACGATAAGCAGGTTTTATAATTAACAAGGATTACCTGCTTGACAACATACAAAGGCGAGACAGGAAAAGATGAGCCACAGAGAGAGAGAGAGAGAGAGAGAGACATTTACAAAATTGTGTGCTGGGAATTTTTATAAATGGTGTATGTAATTCTTTAAAAGGCTATGTGAACTTTTGGCGGTAATTTTATTCCATATTTATTCTCAAGTTTAAGTCCCGCTTTGATCCTCACTGAGGATTCTTCAGGTTAATTTGCAAAATTACACAAAATAGATTGAGTGAAGAGGAGTTGTGGTTGAACAACTTGTTAATGGTAGTGTGTGTGTGTAGAGGAGAGGAGACGTGGTTGGTCAAGTAAGATAAAGAGACAGCTGAGGGGAATCCAAAGTTAAGTAACAGGAAATGATTTAGGAGACATTGTTCCTTAAATCGTTTTTTATAAATATTCTTGAGTATTTAATTACTTAATTCTTGTCATTTATTGTTAATGGCGAGACCTAGCCTTTAAGACTTGATGTACTGGCCTAGCACAATAAAATTTTTTGATAATCTTGTTCGCTTGTCTACCTAGCCAGCTTTTTCAGGAGGCAGACGACATGATGTAAATTGAATTTACTAAATTCATTGGATTGTGTATGAACATGGATATATCCATGTGAATGCAGATAAAAAAATGATGAGGGGGAAAAGGTAAAATTAATATAAATACAGGAATTCATGACAAGGCAATGAAATGAAGAGACGAAGATAATTGTATTATCAAAATATAGTGCCATATAATTTTAATGGTACATTCGAGACCAGGTTGGCAAATTATTCCACTTAGTTTTTTTGTTTACTATTTCAGAGACGTTGGTTCATCCTTAGAATCCTTTAAACTCCTTGATTACAAAAGACAACTCTTTAGATGGTCTGTGTCACACAGACTGTGTGCCAGACGGTGTCATGACCTCCGATATCGAAAGTGTCTCTTCTTAGACCTCCTGAGAGTAAATGTATTGCGGGCATCGTAAGGGATCTTGATTCCTGAAGGACCTAATTGTACTCAAAAGAAAGCGGTGACTGCACAACAGTCGGCTTGTTCCATGGTCAAGGGAAGTGGAACTACTCAGGGACTACGGACTAGACTGATTGACAATTTAATTTGAGAGAAACTTTGAGAATAACTCAATTTAAACAGTAGTGTAATTACTGATGTACCATTGCAGTAATTATCCTGAAAAAGCACACTTAAATGGAACTTGATGAACTTTAATAGACCGTTTAGAAGTAAATTAAACAAAATGATGAAAGTCATGGTGCCACAATTAATTAATAACTTGTGAAACATTTAAAAAACATGTTCACACAAAATATTGAATTAAAAAAATGAGGATCACGCACTACATTCTTGTCGTGTCTGGATAATTTTCTTCATCCTTCTCATCCTCCGCACTGACTTTAGTGACTTTTAAACATTTATTTATTTAGTGCGTGACGAGTGCATATATTATTAATCCCCAGTTCCCACACAACGCCGAACGATTAGATATTTTGGGCTTTATACTGTACATTAAAATAGCAGACTGTTCTGCGGAGTGTATACAATTTTCCCTCGCAGAGGCCAAAATTTTAATAGACAGGCAAAAAACTCTCAGTTTTTCTATTCAAATGGACGAGAATTCAGTAACGTATGAAAAATGCTTGGAAATGTAAAAAAATTGCAGGGAATTCCAATGTCAGCCAGCTGAAATTAAGCCACTGGCAAGCAGACACGTGTGTGCTAAAGAGATAGCACCATTTTTATTCTTTTTGAATTCTCAAATATTTTTTTTATAGTCCAGATCCTCACAACCAAAAACAAAATGATGACGTGTACATGTATTGATTGTAATTAATACTAATTGAAATCAATATGTGTGTGTGTGTTGCACATGTACTCTCCTCCCATGTTCAAATAAATCCAAAGTAGTAGGCCCCAATGAGGACAAGGATGAGTCCCAGTACCACGAGTATAATAGTTTGTTTCATGTTAGCCCACATAGCTTTATTTTTCAAACTCCCTGCAGACTTCTGAAAGGCTGATGCACCCTCATACAAAATTTCAGCTCGTTGTTCCATCTCTCCCAACTTGGCATCCCTTTCCAAAACTTTCTCCACATTTTCTTTCATTATTTCAATCACTTCTCCAACTTGATAATTGGCCACTCCAATATTATGAGCTGCAGCTTTTTGCTGCATTGTCCTTGGTTCCCCTACCAACTTCTCTTCCTCTCCATCCTCCCCATCTTCACCACCTTTGACCTCACCAGTGGATGAACCGGCAGTTGACCTTGAATTATCTCCTCTCTTTGATTCATTCACCATCGACAGAGTCGTCTCAGCCAGAACACCTTTGGATGACGCCATTCCAGAGAGGGGAAAGTCACTCACTTTTAAAAATTTTTTGTGGAAATTCTCCCGCCAAAAAAGGTCCCTTCAGTTGTCCAAAAGACTAGGCCGTATGGTTCATTCTTTGCAAGACACTGGAAAACACACACAAAAGGAAAATATAGGAAAATCTCAAGAAAAAAAATTAATTTTTTTGGCAAACTTTCTCCACTTTCTCCTACTCTTCTCTTCCTTTTTATGTGAAGGAAATGACAATATGTGGAAGAGAAAAACTTTCTCAGAAAGTTACAGGTGTTTTGATGGTCTCAAAAGTGCACTGTGTAGTGCAATGTGCAGTGAGGGGGAAAATTCAAAAGAAGGAAGAAAATTAATTCAACTTTGAGAAATTTGTGGGTGACTACTAAATGGAGTGGATGAAGAGAGAGGAGAAAGTATTAAAAAAATAAAAGTTTAGCTATTCATACCTGCAACGGTCGTTCCACACTCTTACACTCTTGATGAAGACAGGCTGAGCGGCCAGTGTGCAGCAGGAGCATAAAGAGAGAGAGAGAGAGAGAAAGAGAGAGGGAGGGAGAGAGAAAGAGGGAAAAAAGAAGGAAATGCGACAAAAATGTGATGTTGTGTGAGTAGAGATTTTCCCGTAGAGCAGACGCCAAAATTTTTTAGTGAAAGAGAAATACAGAGAAAGTGAAAGAGAGTGAAAGGGAGAAAGAAACAGAGAGAGAGAGAGAGAGAAAGAGAGAGTATGCAGAGACACGGCAATTCATGGACTAAAAACTCTTGGGCGAGACTGCATCCATCGTTTCCATCGTCGTTTTATAAAGCCGTATGAAGGCTCAACATGTACAAAATATCCAAGTTAAGGGAAATATGCCGCTCGCTCCCACTTTCTCTCTCTCGAGTTTTTACAGCAGCAGCTGCTGCTGCGTCTTTTTTTCCACCCTTTCCCTATTTCCCTTCTTTTGTTGTGTTCCCGTCCGTGTTTTGGTGTGTCTAGTGTCTGTGTGTGTCTGAGAGAGAAAGCAGGAGAGAGGAGTGGGTGAGTAGCTATGAGTAGTCAGTGAGTCAGTGTGTCTGTGTGTGTGTGTGGCCGTTCCTTGGACTGCACACCGTCTACTTTCTCTTTCTCTCTCTGCTTTCACCTTTCATTCAGTATTGGTGTATGGCTAGCTGGTGCTGGGGTGCTGGCGTGTGTGTGTGTGTGTTGGAGAAAGTTGTGCAGGCGGATGGATGAATTATGCACAAAATTTACATGGTCATTTAATTTGATGGGGAAAAACACATGGACGGAAAGAGGTCCATGTGTTTAGGATAAAACAACTTGTTTCGGCATTTGACACAGTTTGGTCCCCCCGAAAAAAGGGGCAGACGACAGGGAACATAGCTTAGGCCATGAGCTGCTACAAGCTAATAGGAGTGTGTGTGTGTGGGGTAAGCAGAGTAATTTCATGGAGAGAGAGAGAATTTAATCCTAATCAGACACAGATCTCGGGGAAATTTTTATATTGGACAAAATGAAGTCGAAATGCTACATTTTCCGGGTAGGATTTGGACGAATTTATTTAATTGATGTGGACACACACACACACTTTTTACATGTGTACACATGATACACATGTACTTGTCTATGGAGGGCAGTCAAGATTTATGTTTGAGGAAGGGAAATGTAATGTGTGTGTGTGTGTGGATGTGTGTGTGTGGGGGTGGGTGGGAGTGTTGGGTAGATCGGATAGACAGAAAAAGTTACGGCATTAATTTCCCGCCCCGGTAAAATATTCATGGGGTTTCCTTTTTCATGGAGAGGGGGGCCGAGGGGATACTTAAATGGAGAGCCACACATACACACACAAACATAAGCACACACACGAGTGAGAGAGAGAGAGAGAGTTTTTGTACTGATTTGAGTTGAGCCGAGAACGAATGTGGACCATGAGTGTCTTACATTGAGTTTTATGAGAGTCGAGATCTGCGGTAGATTGTCATTATTTTCTCTCTCCCTCTCACTCTCTCTCTCTCTCACACACACACTCAATTCAAGACTACAGCTAATTTTACAATGCGGATTGGATTGACGTAATATTTTCTTTTTTGGACCACCTGACCCAAAATATTTTCCATTTTGATCACATGTTGGATGTTTGAGTTTTTGAGCCCGTTTTTTGGAAAAGATTTTACGCATCAGGGGAAAGTTTGTGACCTTTCACTTTATGTATCACGATTTCTGAAATTATGAGCTCCATTTTTGCACTGTAACTGCGTTGTAATTTTGACTGATCTTTTTAGCCCTGGGTGCACTCACTGCACTCCAAAAAATAAATCTGATTTAAAAAGTTGTGCAACTTTTTGTTAAATGAAGTCGTTAGCTCTGCAAATCTCCGCAATATTCTTCATTATCTTTAATGAGGGTAAGGAATGACATCATGGCTAATCCGATCCTTTTGATCAATATAGGTTATAAGAATTCCCTGGAAAAAGATGACTTGAATATGAATGATTATGAATTGAGAGCAATTGTTGGGAATTATGAAGATTAATGTGAAATTACTTTACATATTTCAGTCAAGGAAAAAGTGTGAGGTGATCAGTGTCATTCACTTGGGAGTAGAATAAATTTGGGTTATTATTTTCCAAAGACCAAAAAACTTTTGTACGCTGTGTGTGTTTTGTACTGTGTGTGTGTGCCGTGCCGTGTGAGTGTGTTCCAAGTACACAATTCCAGTTTGTGCTTGCTCATTTCTCATTTTTCGCAAATGTCTGGAATGTCCTTCCCTAATGAACTTTTAATGACACCCTAGTCACAAGATAACAAATAATAATAACTCCATGTCATGAATTTAAAAAGTATTGTGTGTGTGTGTAGATGTGGTGTGAAAACTAAACATTTATCCCTCTCTTTTTTTGTACAATTCAGAGCAATCCTCTAATGTTGTAGTAATAGGAGTACAAAATGAAAGAAAATTTGTACATTTCTCATTAGTGTAATTGTCATCTTGTTAATCTAATTTAACCCACATTGTACACAACACACCGAGTGACGTGTGTGTGTGTGTTGCGTACTTTGGTTCTTCATTAATGTTAATGACACCAAGACTCATGAAAAAAGTATAAAAGCAAGGGTTTTCCCTGTACTCAACAGTAAAAATAAATTAAATTGTTTAAAATCCTTTTTTAAAAAATTTGTAAACTACGAAATTGGTAGTTCTAATTGTTCAAATTCAACAAGAATAATTTGAAGAAAAGAATTTAAGAGAAAATGAAATTCTTATTTGTGACGGTTATTGTTGTAGCCATTGTTGCAGGGATTTCAGGAGGTAAGCTAAAATTTTTCCCTTTTGGAAAGTATCTTTTAAAAAATAAATACAAATTGTGACTTTAGAGTGTTGGTGGACTCAATGTCAGTCAGTGGACGAACCAGCCTACTGTCCAGCTGCTACCAGTGCAACTGCAAATAGTACCCAAGGATGTCTTTCAAACTTTGTGAATGTCCAATGTTGTACAAATAATGCCACTAGCAATTCAGGAACAACGACAACAACAACAACTACTACTACTCAAGCACCAACAAGGTTTGCTGGTTCTTATCGTGGAAAATTTCTCCAAGTACATCATCCAATACATTAGTTTAACTCAAAGTGAAGTAAAAGAGAATTACTTGAGAGTTTCTTATTCATAATTCATTCAAAATCTTTCTGGAAATAAATAGAAGCTTATTCTATATTTCGAACCTATGTTTGAGTCATATTTATTTTACTTTTAGTCAATATGAAACCCTGTGATTATCCTCAAGTAATTAATTTAGTAAAAACTTTATCCAAAAACAATTATCTCGCCCCGTGTGTTATTTAGAATAATGACGAAATGCTTTAAAATACAATTAGTTCACATTAAATATTGCACAAACTCTAGACAGACGTAAAGTGTCAAAATACTGAAAGTAATTTGTTATCGCCTGTAAAACCCATTTTCCCAATACATGTAACTAATTATACTATATTATCTTAGCATTAGAATGAATTACTCAGTGGTATTTCAATAAAACCAACGAGAATACCATTTCATTGGACCTTACAAAAAGTAAAAAGATTCCTAATTGAGTTTCGTAATCAGGACAATAAATTGGTTAGGAAAATATGCGAATTACATGTATTATGTATATAATCCGATGAATAGATATCAAAGTATAACTGAAATGAAAAGTTGTGATACTTAATGATTATTGTTCGACTCTTTGTAGGATTTATTGAGAATCATCTCGTACGTTAAAATTTTGTGAATAATGATGACTTAACAGTTGAGTCTGGAGTAATTTTTTCCTTTGATTCCTTTGTCGCATATACTCATTAAACTTGATCCTCCCTTCTTCTGTGTGTGTGTTCGTCTCATGCTTTTTGAGATTTGCTGTAGATTTAAAGGTACTACCGCATTGACCACAAAGGTATGGCCTAAAATGGCAACATAAAAATAGGATTACTATATTTTAAGTATTTTAGTAAAGTAACTTTATTTAAATTAATTTTATAAAAAAAAGTATATGATTTTTATAAGAAGTTTACAAACCTCTCATCCGAGTGAACCCTGCCCAGGTGTGTTTTGAGTGACGTAGAACTGGAGAAATTTTTGCCACACAATTCGCACACATACCTCGACTCTATTTTGTCCATATGACTTGACTTCCGATGCATGATCATTCCAAAATGAGAAAAGAAATCCACATTACAATCAGGACAGACTGTGGGTGGTGGACCTGTCTCTTGTTTCTTTCTCTGTTCTCTCTCTGTTCTTTTTCTTTGTTTTTCTCTGTACTTGACCCGACCTTCCTCACTGTGCATAAACTTTTTGTGTTGTCTGTACATGGCAAGACTTTTAAGGACTGACCCACATTCTTCACAAGTTAGAGGATCCAACTTTTCATGCATATTGTTTTTGTGTTGATTGAGGGTCAAAGCAGTCTTGGCCTTGTATGGACACTGATCACAAGGGAAAGGTCTATCGTTGGAATGCACGAGCATGTGTACTCTCAGAGTATGATTTGTGCCAAACCGACTAGGGCACTCCTGACATTGAAATTTACTTTCCAGGACGACTCCAGAAGGAATTAATGAACATCTGCCCACGTGTGACCGTAAAGCAGAATCATTGACACAGATTTTGGAACACCGGGGACAAATTTGAGCTGTTGTATTATTTTGTGGGAAATGTTCCTTCTTTGTGTGTTCAACACATTCTTCGGGAGACGGGAAATGTTTTTTACAGTACCAACAAGGATTCGGGAATTTTGTCTTTCTTCGACGATAAGTCTTTTTCTGTATTGAGTCGGGTATCACAGCCTCGTTCTTATTGTTACCAGACTTTGGAGGAATTTTTCTAACTTCAGGAACCTTTTTACTTGTTGTTTTTGACAGAATTATTTTTGACATTGCTTGCTTCATACTTTTTTGGATTTTTCCAGGATTGTCTTGAATAGCTGTGGAGGGTTTGGCTGACGATTTTCGTGATGACCTTCTTGAAACCATTTGAGATGACGCTACTCTACTCTTCGATTTTCTTTTGTTGTTGGGGAAAATATTACGATGTGAAGCAGGTAAATTAGGTTCATTCTGAAGGAACTCTGGAGATTCTGTAAATATATTTTTAAAATATTATTTAAAAACAATATGTGCATTTTACTACACACACACATACACACAGAAGTAAAGTTTGATTTTTAAAAATATTTTTAAAACATTTACCATCAAAGTCCATTGGTTCTGTTTTAATTTCGACGGATCCAAAATCATCAAGGGGATCGTATGAAGGGTCATCCAGGTCATTTTGAATGTCGTCAAAATCAAAATCCTCATTTTCAAATGGCTGAGATTCTGACTGAACCGGGAGTCTGGTCAATATTATACGAGGTTCTAGGATTGAAATCCTAGTTTTAAGTTGACTATTTTTGTTCTGGATATTAGATTCTTGTTGTTGTGGTGAAACGATGAGGTCACAAAATATAATCTTTTGTTCATGACGATAGATAATATCATCAAGTTTACGAATCTTTGACTGTAGTAAAGAATCAACATTACTGAGTCTGAGAAAAGTACGATGGAGTTGATAAATGTTTGTAAAGACGTCACTACATTCTTGACATAATGACCACTCTGTCTCTTTTTCTGGAACTTGAGTGAAGGCATTTAAATATTTTAATTTAAATATTGAGGACAAGGCATTGTACACACTGACTTTACTTGCACTTTCATGATGGAGAGAATTGACTGTAGTTATTTCGTTGGAAATTGTGGGTTTGGAGAAAGCAATTTCTGATGAGTTGAAACTCATTTCTTCATTGTCATCTACATGAGAATCTGGTTTTGTATTCTTGTTAGAAAAGGGACTACAGCAATTAATACAAATGTCAGAGGTTGAGTTTTCATTATTTTTTGTTGTGTGTTCCATCTTCTATAATTTGAGTTGAGACCTGCGAATAAATACACATCATAAAATTTAAAACTTTATTTAGAATGAAAACCTGACACACAATTTGTGTGTGTGACACCACACACATTTGATTTTAAATATGTAAAAAACATTTTACTCACCTTGTTTATGGGACAGGTATTACACATAGACCCATAAGCTCTGCTGTCAATTTATGAGAATCTGCAATTATGTGGTATTTATTTTTATTTTAGTATTTTTAAAAATAAATGAAATTCTAATGAAAGTGTAAACTTTAGAATTATACTTGCACAGTTACAAATCCAGAAACTGTGATCTGTTCTGTAAACAATAAATGTACACACACAACTTACCTTAAGACAACGACAGAAGGACAGCAGAATAATAGGTTTTTAAATCAAAATTAAATATGAAATTCTTTGCAGCAAATATAATTTTGCGAGAAAGTTTGGACAGAATCTAAGGCCGCCTTCTCGCAGGAAATCTAGCCGTTCTCTCAACTGCTGCTTAAGGGCTTTTTAAACGGGAATAGAGACCGGGTGACTGAGAATGATCAGCAAAAATTGGACTTTTTTCTCGCATTAAATCTGACTATTTCACATTGGGCACTGGGTCTCCAACTACTCATATATCACTTATTGCATACTCAAAAAATCTCTAACAGCGTCAAAATAATTGTTGAAATTTTGGAAAAAAATAACATGCGAGGGAACTTGACCGCTCGCGCTTCCCCCTTCCTCCCCTCTTTTCTGTGTCTTTGCCGCAGTTTGGTGTGGATCTTTGTGTGTGTTGGACCTCTTGAATTTTTGTGGACCAAATTTTATTTTGATAACATGCACACGCGCACACACTGAGTGAAGAACAACAATTTAAAATTGTAATAAATATTGTGTGCTTTTAAGAAAAAATTATTGTTTCGTTGAATTTCAAGTCACTATTTGAAATTGTGCTTTCATATTTGTAGGCGTGTGTGTGCCGTGGTGATATAAGATCTTCATCAGAATGAGCATACTTATTTAAGCACACACACAAAATTTATCACAATTTTGAATTGTTGTCTTTCACTTAGTGTGTGTTTGTGGGCATGCCATCAAAACAAAATTATAAAATGCAGTTTAAAAAATATTAATTGCACAGAATCTCTCTTAGATTATTGGTCCTGTCCTCATTCTGTCTATTAAGGTTGGAAATGAAGCCTTCTGAATAAGTGTGACTGTAAGCTTTGCTACTTTGAACCAGCGTGACCTCAACTCTCTGACATTTCACGAGTTGCCAATTTTCAGAAAATGATCGACTTTTGGTAGAGCTTTTAATTTAAAATTGAGTTTCTAAAAAAATTGTTTTGAAGAATGACTTTAGAATCAATTTAAACTTTGAGAAAAACGTTGAGAACTGTGGCCAATTGTGTGTCGCAGACACACACATCAAATGGGTTTGTTGGTCAGTCTAGGAGTACAACTGACCTAAATGGGGACACAGGATTTTTCTAACATAGGACTTTAGAACATAGGACTATTAGAACATAGGACTATTAGAACAAAAGACTTGATACATGGGCCCCTCACTTGGATGGCCAAGATATCCGCATTTCAGAAACTTCTGTGCACGTTCCTTACATCATCAAAAGTTCAGTCAGGAAAGCTGTGTTGGCTGTAACTTGCCCATGAGTTCTGTACGGCATCCTGAGTTATGTACTAATATTGAATGACACTGAAGCATTTACGAACCAGGCTACATTCGTACTTTACATTACAATGTAATTTAAAGCGTCAAAGTAATTAGTAATTCCTTTCTATTTCTATTTATACAGGATTAGATGCTCCTGCAGCACTCCTGTTTAAATCAAGCAGCTTGATATTTGTAATTGTGTATTTTGATTGGCTATATGGCACAGGTCGACCCTCGGATTTAAAATGTGAGAAGCATGGTAACTACTTGACTGACGTAAAAATGTAGAAAGTTGAGGGGAGAATCCCTTTGAAATTTACGGAAGCCACCATCTTTGATTTCCAGTCCGGGCATCGCCTTTACACTCATGACTAACTCCCGTCTCACCCGGAGTCTAAAAACAATCCATTTGAGTTGGGACTCTGGATACTTGAAGTGACGCTCCAGGGTCCACCTTTCCCTGGCGACCAGAATGGTCGCCTTCAATTCTTTAATGAGAAGAGGAAGCTGGAAAAAATTGTTCGCAAAAACCATGTAGTTGATAAGCATGTGCATTCCAATGAAAACTGCTACGATTGAGACCAGGGGAAATGCCGAGTGGAATCGTATTGCAAAAAATGTACAAGTGATGGCAATACTCAAGGAACAAAGTTTCACCATGAACCAAAAATTTGGCAGGAGAAGGTTAAAAAAGTTGACAGTGAGTTGGAAGTTGAGTAAATGTTTTTGAATTTTCTGAATATCACGAAGTTGCTTTCGATAATCTGGTAAACTCCCTATCTCCCTATTCATCAAAAATATTTTAAAACAAAAGTTTGAATTTCTAATTTTTGT
The DNA here is from genome assembly GCA_009870185.1 of Pygmarrhopalites habei. Lineage (NCBI taxonomy): Eukaryota > Metazoa > Arthropoda > Collembola > Symphypleona > Arrhopalitidae > Pygmarrhopalites > Pygmarrhopalites habei. The sequence continues at coordinate 23,282 of WJFB01001628.1, forward strand.
GAATGATAAAAGTAAAATCATTATACAAAAATAAATTATACCCGAGGAAAGTTAGTAGATCTCTTATTGATTGGATGAGGGTCAAATAAGTCACCAGGGCAGGGAGAACAGTAAAGATACATGTATAAACGATGACAAGAAAAATAATTAATTCGGGAAGAAGAAAGAGACAAAGAATGACCCAACTCCTTTTCCCTCCTCCATCCAAGTAAGAGAAGAGGAATGCGGGTAAATTCGGTATATAAAAGTAGACAATTGGGAGGTACAGGAGGAACGCATTCCCAACTAATTGAGAATTGGCGAGTAATGTTTCTTGTAAACTTAGTTTGTGGACAAAGAGCCACGGGAGGGACTTTCCCTCGTGTATCGAATCAGGTTTGAGTTGAATACAATTAACCACCTTCACCGTCAATTCAGGGTCAACCAGGAAAAGCTGGTAGTTGAATATAGTTACGAAACTTGTCAAAGTTGACAACAAAAACGTGAGTGAGACGTCCGTCACTTGAATCTCATCTTGAAGGAGAGACCGTCCAAGATTAGAGATCGTTTGACAACTTCTGCTGAGGGTGTAAAGCCACAAAATGTGGAACGAGACAAGTCGCCATTTTGAACGTTCCCTCTCCACCCTCATTGTTTCCAAATTGAAGCGGAGAGGAAGGATACAGAAAAAGGATGCCCATTTCAAAGAAACAAATCCCGGGCGAAGTAATCGTCGTGTCAACATTTTGTACACGTTTCAGATAAATTTCCAAACGAAATTATGTTCAAAACCTTTGAATCAAAAGATTTAAATGAAATTTTGATTAACTAGCGAAAAAGTTAGGAAATATTCTAGTAATTTTTGTGAATTCCTGGGACCAAATAGAACCGAATTCTCAAAATTATTCTGACAGAATATCTTCATGTTATTGAGGACTTCACTAAACCTGTTTCTATCAAATAGAGTCCTGTCCGGTTCTCGACACGTTAATTAATGCAACGAAATTTCGGGTCTTAGCTTCTGACATGTCAACTAAAATTTGTGACTTGTGTGACATCATGTAACTGAGATGAGCGCCTAAAGAGCGATACAAATTCTACTTATCATTCGTATCATTTTCCCATCATTCCTGTCATTGGACTCCACTGTCCCATCAAGCTTCCACGAGTTATCGTCATTCCTGTCATTTCGCCCCATTTTCCCATCATTTCTGTCAATCCCATTTATTTTTTTAAAGCGAAAGTTATCTTATGCGATCGCAATCGTCAACCGTTCGATGGACAACTATTTTATGCCAAAATGACAAAAGGACTGGGAACAAGCCAACAAGATTATAATCAATACATGATAATGATGGTTTAAATAAATGACAAAGTTTACCAAACATCACATTTAAAATGTGAAGAGTAGAAAGACTATTTAATTTGATTGATTTAAAAGTTTGAAAAATTGAGGGTAGAATCCCTTCAAAATTTCCGGAAGCCATCATCTTTGATTTTCAGTCCGGACATCGCCTTCACACTCTTGACTAACTCCCTTCTCACCCGGAGTCTGAAAATATTCCACTTGACTTGGAACTCTGGATACTTGAAGTGACGCTCCAGGGTCCACCTTTCCCTTTCGACCAGAATGGCCGCCTTTCGGGTTTTTTAATTAGAAGCGGAAGCTGGAAAAAATAGTTTGCAGAAACCATGTAGCACAAAGAATTAAAATTTTGTTGACGCTCTGCTGCCTCTAGGTGTTTTTCATTCCAAATTTTTTTTAAAAAATAATTTCAAACCCAAACTTAAATAATCTGAAATCTGCGACGACTACTCAAAAATGTGACCGACAACTTATTGAAGTGGTAATAGAATACAAAAATGACGGATCGACTGGCTGATAGATTTTCAGACTAATGCTTCTCGTATAGTAACTATATTTCCATAAGGAATGGTGACCAATCACTGATCAATTCAGTTGTCAGACATGATGTCAAATTTTATCATATGACAGTTCTTATTGAAATAAAAAGATGCATAGTGTAAAGACCCTTTTATTTCGGCATGTGACAGAAGAATAAGCACACACCAATTACATAACAATTAGATCTTTATTTAATGCTCCAATACTTACAAAACTATTTATTTGTTGTACATAATTCTTATCAAGATTAGACAAACGGCGAGTATATTATGGTAACATTATTTGACAATGTGTTTGAGGCTTATGCCTTGATCAGTAAAAAATAAGTAAGATTTGACATCAGATAAGACATGGTTTATTGGCTTCTTTCCCATTACCACTCACTATCCAAGCGGTTCATTTCAAATCCTCGGCCTTCGGCAGTGGACATGACACCTTGAACTTAAAGGCTTGAAGAGGTGACATGATGTCGACTTAATGTCGACTCGTTCTTCCACCCTTTAATTCAACACTCTGGTACTAAAAGTGCAGTAGTCCAAATCATTTGATCATTGCGATGACCAGCAAAACAGTCAGAGCCACAGCCGCCAGTAGAACTGCATAAATGTCATTGTGATTTCCCACTGTCAACTTGTTAATTACATACATTTTTGGAACACTCCAACTCGATCAAACTTCACCAATTTTGACAACTCTGCAACAACGAATTTTCTCTCTCTCTGTACATATAATATTTTTCTTCCGTTCGTTCCGTGAAAACTGTAGTAAAAAGATACTTTTTCGGAAAAAGGTTTTCCAGTATTTCTCCAGCCCAGTTTTGAATGAACCAGCTTTTTCCAAATTATTGTGGATTCCACTTTAAAATCTGAAAATATTTTGAACAAATAAAACTCTTTTCAGTACATACAATTTTTAAAAATATATCTTCGACATTTCTTGATAGATTTAAAATGACAAGTGACACAAAATATTTGACACGCTTTAAACATTCTTAAATAATTCATAAGTAATTGTTACACATTGTGAAAATTTTTGTATTAAATCCTTACATGAGAATTGAATTGTTTGACAAGGATAAAGCCATGAGAAAGTGGAATGAGAAGAAACAAGGCTTCTGTATTGAAAATGTCAACAAAAAACAGGGTAATGGAACATTTGTCAGTTTGTCCGTTCCCAGTTTTGTCACGACAGTCAACCAACCTGGAAATTAAATGGGAGTTATTATGTCTACTAATTAAAAATCAATTTAATTACTTTGTTTCTCACACACTCTGACACTCTCTATAATTTCTCTGAGACAGTCATTCACAGTGTGTAGTACTGTGTAGTATGAACTGGTACGAGAGTTTGAGTGAGTGTGTGTGTGTGGACGTTATGGTGGAAATTGGAATGAAATATTATTTAGGATAATACGGAAGTGGGATAATGAGGAGGTTTAATGGACTACCGCACTATCCTTTACATTTAATGTCATCATTATATTGCATACTGTGGAACGGAGGGGGAGGATTTGTTTCGTGTGTGCATTTTCTGTCTACTTTCTCCAAAACTTTCTCCACTCACAAATTTTAATGTACGCGATAGTGAAATCCTTCTGGAGGCCTTTAGAATAGGAAAAATAGAGTGAAGGAAAATTCACCCAAAGACGGTCCTTTGCTTTGGGATGAAAATTAATGTCTGGGAGGATTTTCAATCAATATTATTATAATTGACCGTTTACAACAAGAAAGACTTTCTCCGAGAGAGAGAAAGAAAACTTTCTGGACACACAAGTTGAGAGAGCGAGAGAGTGAGTGTGTGTGTGTGAGGCGCAGAGAATTTTGTCTCATCATGTCAATGACATTATTTAATGACATTCTACAGACATACCTTACATAATTTTTTCTCTATACTATTTTTTGATAGAGTTTGAGTACCATAAAAATTCAATATTTGTATACACTGTACGTGAAGCATGAACCTCAAACTTACATTAAATGTAATAGTAATGTTCATTGTGTATTTGATATTATTACTAGTAAATTAATCCACTATTTGTACGGTATACCGTGTAAATATTGTAATCGTTACAGTAATAATTGCAAGTGGGAGAAATTTCTGAGAAATTATTTCTCAGAAATCATATACAAATGTCCCCATTATTTAATTCCCTCATATTTAATTTTCCTAGTGTGTCAAATTAATCGACACAATTTATTCACTACTCCTTTTCTTCCTCGCACACATTTATTTGGAATACATTAACGCATTTACATGTACGGATTTGAATTAATGTACGGTATTTAATTTCCAATCCATTTTGCATGAACAACTTGGAATGTACACATACAGACACACACGCACACAATTAAGCTTCGAGTTCAATAACTCTCTCCCTCTCTCTCTAATAGGTTTTTCTTTGTTGTCTTTTTTGCTTTGTAGGTAACATGAACGTGCCACTTATTACTGAGTAATTGCGAATTTTTCATAAACATTCAAGATTTCCAGCTCTCCTCTCTTCTTTACTTTTGCATGTGTCACACATGATGTGTGGACGTGTATACCGGGAGAAAATGGTGGAGACTGCAATTCTCACAAGGACATTCACTTCTCTGACCAGTCCATTGACAAGCCTAAACATTTCAGAGGAAACAAAAATAATATGGAATCAACCAAGTTTGATTCAAAATGGTCATTTTTAATTCCGACAACAATTGATTCGCCAGTAACAAACTGCAACTTACAGTAATAAATATGGAAATATTTTTAAAACTTGAATGTCAATAAAAAAAGTAACAATAATTTACAATTTATTGTCAATTATTCATGCAAATATGTTCCATTATCAGATTGTCTGACTCAGATGATCATTTTAATGCACATCCTCAATAGTTAAGACTAGTCACTCATAAGAGAATTTTGAAGGAAGAGTGACCATCATATTTCCCTTCTCTTCTTACAAGATATAATGAGTCGGATTCTTTTCTTGTGTTTTCTGTCAACTCTTTACTATTTCTTATCCTTGACTGGTGCCGATACAGGAGAATTGAGACCAACCGATCTGGACGTTTTCGAAGGTGGCTGCATCCGGAATGTTGTCCCTGTCCAGAAATCCCATTTTGTAAGTTTAGTTTTTTTAGTCCTTTTCCTCTAAAACCATACTTTACCAATTTTCAAAAACAAAGTGCCGAAAATACAAAATTGCACACAATCAAAATTTAATATTTAATTCTCTCACATTTATTCTTGAAAACTTCCTCCGCCTAAAACCATAAGGGTCACATTTACACTGGACTCATCTCAACCTTCGCAAGTCAATCCCACTTTCGTCTCCTCGCTGAAGTTTTCCTCGGTCGACCAGCCCAAAACCAGGAAGAAATCAATTATCTCTGTCATTCTTTTATCCTCACCGATGTCACAATAACTCACATCGTTTATGGAGATAGGATTTATG
>WJFB01001629.1:0-28576 GCA_009870185.1 Pygmarrhopalites habei
ACTGGTGTTAAATGTATAGTACAAAAAGTGTTTTTGTATAGTAATTTAACATATTATATTAATGTTTTAAATTAAATATTGTACTATCGCAAGCGGATGAGTTTTTTCATAGTTTAACAAGTTATACGGATAGTAATTATGTAAAGACTAAACCTAAGTTAGTTTGCTCTTACTGTAATCTTATAAACGTTAATAAGTATAGAGGACAGAGTCCATGTATATAAAATTTTTGTTATACTACTTGCATCGTATACTTACCTTTAATATATGAGATTTCCTTTTGGAACTACTCTTATACCTAAAGAAAACAATTTAAAGATTAAAAGAATTTTTATAGCAAACTCGATTTCATGTAAATATTAAAAATATAATGAATTCACTCACGTCTTTTCGCAATACGGACAAAAATAATTTCGAGTAGGACGTAGAATTGGTAAGTTTAATTCTGGGACTTGTTGAGGAGGTTTCTCAGGATGACGCTTTGCAAGATGGTTGACGAGCATCCCTACACAAGTACATTGAATTAATTGAATGGAATAGGGCAAGAAAGGTAGATTTCCTAAAAATGTAGAGAAATTGAATATTGTAAGTACCTCTTCGTTTGAATCCCATCATGCAGTCTGCACATTTATAAACGAACTTTTCAAATTCTTCTGGTGACACCTTTGGCATGAATTTCTTTGAGTTTTTTCTACCTGGAAACACATAATGAAAAACATTACGTTACCTCACAATTTATTAATGAACGCTAGTTAGATGTTAAGGTTTTACTCTAGTACGGTTTTAACTAAGAGATATGATTCAATGCTATTTGAGTGCTGAAAACACGACAACTATACACACAACATGTCATTATGAAATTTTTTTTTGTTTACGTACTACTACTGAGAGCTCCATGAAGTCCTTGTATTTCCAGAACTTTCTTACGATTTTCATGCATTCTCTTCATATGTTCTCTCAACTTGTCCTTTCGCTTAAACTGTCTTCCACATTCGGCACAAAGGAATTCACGGTGATCCGAATGCTTTAACTTGTGTAGTTTTAACTTATCCGACGTGGGAAATGACATGGAGCACTGTGGACAAAATTTTATAAGTAAATGAGATTAATGAAATGAATGTATCCAAAGTAAAACAGTGAAAATTGTGAAAAATGAATTCAAAAATAATTTTTCTTACATTTGAATAATCACAAGAAAATTGGCGAGCTCCATCTAAAGAAAGAAAGAAAAATAAAGCGAGACGGTACATCGCTACTCTTTGGGCATAACATTGCAGTGAATGACAAGAGTTGTGATTATTGTATTTTGGACATTTTGTATCATTGTTAAAATTGTTAACAATGTCGGAGAGTGAGAGTGACATGGAGAGTGACCAAGAATTGATCTCTGAAGAGAATAAGAGAAACTTGTTTGATATTATGAACAAGACTCATTGGCGGTTGGAAGAAGACAAGATTAGATATCTACGGGTAAGATATTATTATTATTATATTGTAACTAATAAGATGCATTATTATTATTATATTGTAACTAATAAGATGCATTATTATTATTATATTGTAACTAATAAGATGCATTATTATTTCATTGAATTAATGCTGTGAACGTACAACAAATAGTGATGAAATAAAATAATAAATTAGTTTGTCTATTTTTCTAGTTGACAGGGGAAGAGTTTGTTCCAATTCGAGAAGGTATGGATGCAGATGATGATGGAGAGGAGGAACCTGATGATTCAGCGGAACGACAAGATAAATCTTTCTCAAATGATCATGATGGAACAGAGAGAGTAGTAGACGAGAGCACGGTAAATATTCTATACATTAATTGTTTTAACAAATTTTTGGTGTGTACTATGTATATATCCTAATCATCTACACTCGTATTTCATGATTTTGTAGTTACTCCCAGATGACGAGAAATGTCGAATGTGCTATTCATTGCTGCCAAACCGAAAAGGGGGAACGTGTACGGCTTGTTACACTGCAAAGACCCGAAAACGGGAAAACACAGTTTTCTGTGAAGCTCCACCACAACTAAAAAATAATCATGAGCCACTGTGGGACAAATCTGTCACGCTGGAAGGGTGTGTCAGATGCAAGTTGGATGCGATGGAAGAGACAGTAAATGTTGACAATACTCCTCCCCTCCCATGTTTCCAACCAGGAGGTTATGCTTATTTTGAAGACCTGTCTACCCTTGACCTCACGGAAGATTTTCCATTGGATCGTACAATAACAACGGGAGCTGTTTTAGTAAGAGTAATAGATTTGACCATCCAAGATGAACGAGTATTGGCTAATTTCCTCATCAGGTTCTCAAGAGATGATCCTCACATCAAAAATCCTTATTATCTCGCTCAAATTGTACGACGTGAAATCACTTTTTTTGGACCAGTAAAATTGAGAACGAAGAAAAATTGTGGTCTGGTTAAAGTGGAGGAGCCTCTCATCAAGTGGAGCACAGTTGAGTCAGGAGAATAGACTGATGAAGCTACGTGTGAAAAGAATATGTTATATATATAAGGTACCTATACTCATCTCTTTAATTTTTTAGAGTCACCAAATTTTTTCTGGCATGACCCGTCTTATACTTTGAACTTTTACAATTTAATCGTAATTTTATTTCTAGTTTGCAGACGTATTCGCTACTCCTCTCGTAAATGACCATGATGACCAAAGAGTCCAAACTCGTTTTTCAAATTTGGGATTCATAATCTCTCTCAACTACGAATATGCCTGTCTCACTCACTTTGATGAGCATTTTGGAAACAGAGGAGGAGAAATGATTTGGAATTTAGCATCCGAGAGACTTGTCCCATGGCCTCAGCCTCCAACTCAAATTGGATGTGTGTACATGTACGGATTTGAACTCGAAGATGCCATTTATGTAAGTTTTTGCTCTGCATTTATACCCAAATAACAAAATTTTCTATTTAAAATATAAGACAACGATGTGACTGAAATGTGTGTTTTGTGTGTGTAGGTATACATTGGGAATTCTGGTAATGATGTCAGAGGTCATGATAAGTATTCTTCCACAAGTATGATAAAATTTGAGGCTGCACATCCAACTGCCAAAAATTCAAGACCGAGTTGTTTTATGTGCAAAAATTACCAAAATCATCAGTAACTGCTCCAAAGAAAAAGAAAAATACAGATGGAAAGCCAATCAAGATTGAAAAAGTCAATCTAATGACTCGAACTGAAAGTAAACTTATTCATACTTTCCTTCTCGCTCAATTAAATGATTGGAGTTTCAAACACTTCCTTCCGTCCTATCCATCTACTACAAAGTATGAGAAACATTGGCCGGATCTCGTCTTTGGAGATGAGTCATTAGACAAACCAATTCGTCTCATTAATCAATTGATTCCAGGTGAAAATTATACAAGGAATGAATTGCATGAGATTTCTGAAATTGCTAATATTATGCTGAATGTAGATATGGGTATTCATTATGAGAGAGATATGGATTCACTTAAATGTTAGTCTCATATGGGGAAAAACAATTCCAGTGTTTTTTACGTTTATACAATAAGAAACTAATATCCTTGTTAGATATTACATATACAGTATACATGAATTGTATACAATATAATTACTTATTAAAATATTTCTAGTTCATTTGGTCGTTTTCACTTACGAAAAGCTCGAATGTGTTTCCGTACCATGGAGTAAATAGTGAATTTCTACAACAGAAAGAATTTCAACAAATGAGAACAGACATTTTCAAGTCCTTATTACTTAAATAAATTATATAACATATCAAATCCTTATTACTACATTGAAAAAGATTCCTTTTGAAAGAATTCTACCTTTGAACACCTTGGACAGTAAAATAATCCATTCTCCTTATTCTTGTGTGTTTGAACATGTTCCTTAAGTTGAAGAAGTTGTTGTGTGACAAAATTGCACATGGGACATTCGAAACTTTTCCCTTGCTCAGCATGTGTTTTAATATGGCCAGCAAGCGCAGAGTTGGTCAGAAATCGTTTTGGACAAAACTGACATTTCAGTGGCTTTGTGTCCTCGTCATTGTGAACAATCATGTGAGTCTGTAAGCGATCCTTCAAAAAAAAGTATAACAAAAAATATCATAAAATAGAGACCTTCTTTTTACCTTTTTATTTAAAAGTAATAGCTGAGAATTAAAATACAAAAAAAAATTCTTACTTTCGATTTGAAGGATTTATAGCACATTGTACATTTGACTTTTACTCCAAATTCTTGCTTACTATTTGTCCCATCTGCAAGATTCTTTATTGGACTTTTGAAAGTATTTGTTTCCATACTGGATCCAACCAAATCCCCAACTGGTTTTTTATAAAGAGTCTTTGGAGTTCTAACATTGTTGTCCATGAAAATTCCATCGTAATGTTCTATGAGAAAAAAATCCAGGAATCAGATAATGGACAAAAATATTTAAACGTCAACATAATAAATTGACACATTCAAGATAAAACTGAGAGAGTTTATTATCGAATACCTTCAGAGTGTTTCTTCAATTCTACCAAAGTAGACACGGAAATACCACAAGACTGACATTCATACTTTCCACGCTTGATACCCACTTCCGGCTCAGTTGATATAATTTGAACAGAGTCAGCATCACAAACAGTGTCCATTTCATCATCACGATCATGTGTAATGTCAACGACATTATTCACTGTGTTATTATTATTATTAATGCAATTGTTGTCGAATTCATCCGAATGGTTGGGACTCACACTTTGACTATTATTATTATTGCTCTGATTGTCATTATTAATTTTTGAAGAGTTTTCATTTTGAGGGGTGAGTGGAACAAAAGCTTTTGATTTTTTATTAAATTTTTTCTTTGGTCTTCGAGGGACTACCACAACTTCTGGTTCTTGATGTTCTGTGTCCAGATGAATATTTAATTGTTCCATGGATGGGAATTCGGATGTACACTCAAAACAAGGAAAGGTCTCAACAACAACATAGCTCGAATCTACATTGCCATCTTCGATGACACGATCTTTACTACTACCACCATCCTGGTCACTTCCTGTTGGTAAACTTAACGACACTTTATCCCTCTGTGTTGTTGTTGAATCATCCAAAATTTGTTTATTGTGACTCTCTATACTTTGTTGATTCAATAAATCACAGTCCGTTTCATGTTCAGTTCCCTGTGCATGAAGATCACCATCCTCGTCGTCAGCATACTTTAGCTCTAGTCCATACTTTGTAGCGTATTCAAAACTATAACCAACCTGCAAATTTAATAAATTATAAAATCATAACACATTCAAAATAAACATTTAATTACAATATTATATTCTAATGATGATGAAATTTTATTTTTAATAACAATTTTGGGTTTACTTGTAATTCTGTTTTTGGAGGAATTTCCTTGGTTGTGGAAAAATATAATAGTCCTCTGTCTTCACTTATAACAGCATTTTGCTCAGATGGTTTTCTAGCCAGTCTTACAAATTTCATCCAGTTGCATAATTCATCATCCACTCTGTCCAATTGCCATAAATTATTCGAATTATCCAACATCACTAAGCAGGGATACACAGCATTTTTATTGCTCAAGTCTTCAGCTTTCTTTAAGGGCCCTTCAACTGGACCAAATCTGAAAGAAAGAATACAAAATTCAACTGTACCATTTTAATTTTATTATTACTTGTATGAGAATACATTGGTTTTTACTATACCTTGTGTTTACAGCAATAGTTTTGTAACGAGATGTGAAAATTGCCCAGTCATTTGTATTCCCAGTGAGACGAATTAAAGTGAGAGGACTGGGTAGAGAAGCAAAGGACTTGGGTTGCACTGGTTTATCAAGAATGAAAGTGGCAGTTGCTGTAGACACGGGTGATTTTGACAAGGTCAGAGTACCGTCCAACATGGAACCACCAGGTGAAAGGGCCAAGGAACCTGAACTCATTAGATTGAGTTCCTTCTTTTTGACACGAATGATTCGACGTTCATCTTGACAGATAAATAATTTTAAAAATTAACAAGTCATTCCATTTAAATTTCATGTATTTTCCTATTTACATGACCAAATAAATGTAATAAACTTTACTTACCACTCATCGAGTTATCAAGACTATTATCATTGCTATCATGATTGTTGTTGCTGTTATTATTATTATTATTATTATGGTTGATGGTAATCACAGTGTCTGGAGATGAGTCATTATTATTATTGGTATTATTAATTTGATCCTGGAGTTGTCCAGTTGAAGAATTGCTGTTGTCATTTGAAGATTGAACTTGATGAACAGTGATGTAACCACCATTACAGGACATTTGACTATCCAGCGCGTGTCCAAGATGTCTTGAGGAATGAATGACGGATGATGAAGAGTTTTGTTTCATTGGTACATTAATTGGTATCAAATGGTCAGTTTCGTCCTCCTCTGTCTCAGTCTGCATCATTTGTTGTTGTTGTAACTGTCTGGAAGAAGAAGATGATTGGTAATGATGGTGATGGTGGTGGTGATGATGAGGATGATAGGATTGTTGTTGTTGACCAATATCATTTTCTAAATTCACAGCTGACATTAAGTTTACTGGCTCATCATCATCAACAATATTGACATTGGAACACCTATGATGTTGTTGTAAGTTGATTGGATTATTATTCCCACTGTCATGAGGATCATTCATTGAACCTCCACCCACACCACCACCGTTATCATGAATCAAGAGTTGACCCCCCTTATTAGAATTTTGGGTACTCCCAATCAAATCTAAAGGTTGTTGGAGATCCATTGGGATTTGCATGGAAACTAGGTCCACATCTGACTCATGTACAACAATATGTCCTCTTTTCATTCCACTACCATGTTTCTCCGGAGAATCCATCACTGACATATCCATCACTTCTTCTTGTTCATCTCTAGCTAAATTCATCCCCATGGAATGAGTCCATGAATTGACTGAATTTAAATTCATCCAGCTATTATTGAGATGATTCATGGCTGCATTGATTGATGAATTTTGCATTTGATTGACATTCATATTTCCACTCCCAGTATTGATACCCCCACCACCAATAGAACGGCTAGTCAATAGTCTACTTTGATATCCAGCTGAGATCCAAGAGTCATCATGTGTTCTAATGGGTTCCATCATCAGTAGATTCCTTAGAGTACTGTCTGCCTGACTCTGGTTCTTCATTGATGAGTGACCTTCATTTGGGTCTAGAAAAGCTTGTTGAGCTGCTCCTCCATCCAGTTCATCTCCACGTCCTCGTTCATTGTCATGATCATGACCTTCGTCCATACTGTTGAGAATAAATTCCACGTGACCATGTTGACCTTGTAATTGTAGAGAGTCGACAGCATCCTGTAATGCCATTGTTGAACTTGAAGCGGGTACCATGAAGAGAGGACCTCGGGATGTTGACGAGGACGTTGTGGAAAAAATCTCATCACCCAACATGTTCCCATAGTAGTAAGAATATGCATCCGGGTCGTACAACACAGACACATTATTCGGGTCACCATCCACCTTACTACTCAAAGATGACAAACTGTCTTGTACAACAACAAAATCATCTCGTGGTAATGTTTCATAAGAGTACACATCCAGTTGAGGTGGTAATTGAGGCGGTGGAGAATGTACTTGTTGATCTAAACTATTGTCTGTTGGTACAAGGGACAAACTTTGTTGTTGTTGGAAATTATTATTATTGACAACAATGGTTGATGATGATAAAGAAGAGGAGGATGAAGAAGACATGGACTGTGGTTGTAAGATTTCTCCACTCTGAACATATTTAAATAAACAGTGATATAAATACAACACGGTATAGAATGATATTATGTGATAACGCATTACAAGGAAAAAGAATTAATCCAAGAAAAGTAAATTTCAAAAATTACCTGAACTCGATGAAGCATTTTTTGTTTAGGAGTGAGGATTTTCTTACTGGACAGTGGAAGAGTCATAGCAGTTGTTGTGACAGTCGTCGTCATGAAATTTCTTCTCAGTTGAGAATTGGCACTGTGATTACTCTGATCATGGGTATTATTACTGTTATTATTATTACTATGACTATGACTCTCAGCCAAGTTTAAATTTAAAGGACTCTCACTCAATTCTCTAATTAAACTCTCTGCGGTCACTATAGGTCCTCCATCGTTTATTAAATTTGAACCATTAGTTAGATTCTCTCCTCCTTCCCCATGACCCTCACTCATTAAATTCATACTCATGGCTGACAGGGCATTTTGTTGTTCTTGATCTAACATAGCAATTTTGGCAGCCCATTTCTTACTATAAGGAATTTTAATACGTAGTGACTTTGACTCGTCGCTCATTCCACCACTACTATTGGGCATAAAAAATTGTCTTGAATTGGATATCGATGAGGAGGAGGTGGATGAAGATTGTATCGAATCCCACAGTAGACGACTACTACTACTAGATGATGATGAGGATGCTAAATCTTCATGTTGTTGTTGCTGCTGTTGATTGACTGGCAAATCGTTGGTAGTTTCGGTGGAATTTTGTTGCTGTTGTTGTTGATTATTATTAGTCGTGGTGGTATTACTAGTTGTAGTACTACTACTACTATTCCCCGTGGTTGTTGCACTTGAAATAGAACTGGACATTGAATTTGAAGCCGCTTGTAACGAAAATCTCTCAAATGAAGAAGCCTTTTTTATCTTACTTCGAAGGGGAAGTAGAGAAAAATTAAGATCATTTGATTGATTAGAATGACTGAGATTTGAAGACGAAGAGGAGGCGGCAGGTTCCATCGAATGGACGTGATTGTGATTTAAATTAACGTTAGCATTACTTAGAATGAGACCATTATTATTGTTGTTGTTGGTAGTGGAGGTACTGGGGCCGCCGCTGTTATTGTTACTTTGGTTACTATTACTTCCACTGGAAACTGAGCATGGTAACATGACAATGTTGCTTCCACTCACACCGTCATTGATATCATCCATGGTCGGGACGTCATCAATGTCACCAAATGTGGACGAAGACACAACACAAAGCCCACCGGGAGTAGGAGGTCCACCACTAGCTCGATAATTATTATTTGGTGAAGGTACTGGACCCCAGTCCAATCTACTGTAAAGAATAATAATACAAAATAAAAATTACAAGGCTTGTTTAAATTATGTACGAATTATTGACATATATTTTTTCTTAAACGCATTTCAATCCTACCTTCTGAAGTCTGAAAAGGTTGAGTCTGGGTCATGATCAAGGGGTGATACAGGCCCGGAATTTCGACTGGAACTTGCAGCATTACTACTACTCAAGTTGTGAGAATTTTGTCGAGTTGGTCGAGGTGATGGTGGGGTGAATGATGATGTGGAGGAAGATATGGAAGATGATGGAATATCATCATCTATATCTCCATGATGAAGATTATTATTATTGAGATTGGGACGACTTCGACTGTGGTGGGCATGAGAACCTGGATTTGGTAGTGGTGCTGGAAATACTGGAGACGTAGTACTTGTGATAATAGATGATGAAGGTCGTCTGACCCGGACCCGGCGACTCGGTGGTGGGATGTCTTCGTCCATATTTATTATTATTATTCAGATTCTTGATTTTTGAAAGAATATATTTATCATAAAGTGAATGTCAGCTTCGGTCCTTTTTGACGGTAATGAAATAAATTTGGAATACGGTGGAGAGCTTGTGTAATAAGTCTTGTTAATTTGGCGAGATGGACCAACGAGATTATTTCCACACATATCACAAGTCCTGGAACAAGTCTGAAATTCAACAACAACAACAACAAAGATATTATTACAAAATTCCCAAAATTAGAATATAAGTAACTTAATAAATAACACGAGAGGATAATCTGAAATCCTTTTGATTTGATCCTTAGAGTAAAAAGTTTATTTTATCATTTTGAAGTTTCACCTTCGAACTCGGAAAAAAAATTTTTTTTTCAAACAATTCTTTTTGCAAAGCTCCGTATTGGTATTGATTTTTTTTATTAATATCACAATGACACAAAAAATCTTCTACACTGTATTTTGAAAATATTTGACTAGATTCGTTTCGATCCCAAGTATTTATTAAATTTTAAGTGTCGTCTCACACACTTTGTTTTCACTTGTTTGATGAACAAAATGTAATACTTTAAATAGTAATCCTCGACGATAATCTTCAAATTGACACAAAATAAGTTAATAATATTTTAAGCTCGTAGTAAAATCTGACCATTTAAAATAATATGTGCACTCAAAAGTAAAATTTTTTACCGACGACGAGAGATCACACACATGCACACACAACTCACTAAACAAAATTGTAACTAAACTCCTTCCCATGATTACTACATGAGAACGACAGGAATAAAATTCAAAAGTGTCTGAGTCGGTGGAGTCCAATGCCGTCCACGCTACTAGACAAATAATAATAATAATGTT
Source organism: Pygmarrhopalites habei (assembly GCA_009870185.1). Taxonomy (NCBI): domain Eukaryota; kingdom Metazoa; phylum Arthropoda; class Collembola; order Symphypleona; family Arrhopalitidae; genus Pygmarrhopalites; species Pygmarrhopalites habei. The sequence continues at coordinate 10,398 of WJFB01001629.1, forward strand.
GTACATACAGAGCCAGACATAGCAGGGTTAACATGGGATATACATACGTCTAAGCCCCCCTTTGTTCAGCGCAAGTTTGTGGATTCAAGGTCCTTTTCGAAACTTTTTGAAGGTTTCTCGCTCTCAATCTATACCCACACACTTTACTCTCCTATATATATATATACTGTACTCAATCTCATCTTCTATGTTTACCCGTAGTTCCTCTATAAAACTGAGTCTCGTAGTCACACAAAATTATTAAACTGATATTATTATTATTTTTTAGAAGGATTCCAATATTTCAACCTCCACAGCTTGTTGAACAAAACTCGGTGAGGAACATACTCACAGGATACTATATTTATCATGTATTTCATAACATGCACAAGAATGCCAATGCTACAACATTTTTGACTGCAGTATAACTTTAAGTGTAACTGCTCCCTTTACCCACGTTCCCAACACAATATTATTAAAAGAGTATCTCGAATTGAGTTGTGTATGGATGAGGGACCATCAGTAACAAAAGAAGAATGAAAGTAAGTCATCGTCAAAATCCATGTGGTCAAGGAGAAGATATCCTTCTTCTTCTCATTCTACTTTACTTGAACTCATATGGTAAAGGGAAGGAACAAAGAGGAAAAGAAAATGGGGGAAACCAAAGAGACCCAAGGCAACCCAACCTAAAATACATTGAACTCCTTTTAAATACACATAAGACTCTCTCTCTACTACTTCATATGTATACACTTGTTGTTGTTGCTGTATACGATTATCCAAGAGCAAGTACGTAAGGTAGGATACAAGTATTTTTAACATCCTTCCATGTTGTACTTATTCTGAGTTAGGTACACACCAATGGAACATGGTACTCTACTCGAACTCCCGTGTGTCTGTACTGTGTAATACACAGTGTGTATATTAGTTTAAAGGAATCCTGGTTACATAGTCTGGCTGACGATGCATCGTACTATGTGTTATATATAACAGGCAACACGTAACAGCATATAAGTATATAATGATACACAAAACTTATATTTTTGTCATTGCAACCAAAAAAAGAAGGCCAGCCAGAAAACATATATAAAGGAGGGGGAGAAGAGAGAGAGAGAAAGAGAGTCCTCCAAAATCCTAGCCTATCCAGGGCGAGACTTTAGAAACTTGACCTAGAAACGAATTGGATGACCTCTATCTCGGAAAAAGAACCTTGAAAATCCAACACCCCTCTTTCCACTACCCTTCAGAACAACTTCCATCCTCACTCCAGTCTCCTTCCTTCCCAACCAGACATACTTTTTTGAAACCTCTCTCACACACACATAAGTACACACACACAGAGTAAGAGTACCATGGACAAGGCAAAAAAAATTGTGTGTAAATACTTATTTTTTTTTTATTCTATAGATTGACTCTTCCTCCTTCCCCTCCTGATAAAATTTTGGTTGACTCAGAACAACAACATATTACATCCAAATCTTATTAATCCAAGGAACTTTTATGCTGACACAAAATCTCTTTCATCCTCCCATCTCTCTCTCCCTCTCCGTAATGTCTATATCAACTGAGTAGAATGAACATAAGTATCATCACATAGATTTATGGTAGTAACCTCGGGAGTCGCGTGACCTTAGCCTTAGCTCAGAAACCTACATACAGAATGGGTGATACGAGACGACTTTGTTAATACTCAACCACTATGTGTGTGTGTGTGTGTGTGTGTGTGTGTGGGTAGGTATTAAGCTTATAAATATAAAATGAAAAAAATAGAGAATAAATTTTTTAAATAAAAATTTTGTGTTTCAGTCATCCCTCACCAACAACAATTAATTTCTACATCCAAGTAGATATCATTTGAACAGGAAATTAATGTTATCACACACACAATGTAAAATACATTATGGGTTTTGCAAGTTATCATTGAACCAGGGGCATTTACTAGGTATGTAGTGTACCTTAACACAGACGCACACAGGACTATGACAAAAGCAGACACATGACCTTCGCTATCTATCATCAACAATTCTTGTATTCTGCAATAATTCTTTATGTATGTACGTTCCATGTGTGTAAATACTTACACACTGTAATGTAATATATCCTGCCTGCCTCCTGACCATTTTAATTTTATTTATACACACACACTAACTAACCATCAGCTGTTCCTGTTTCTCCATACTGTGTACACGACCATCACTACTTTAAATGACTTTAAGCTTTTCCCTCTCCTTTAGTCTAATGGGCTATCATCATCCATGCAGCTGCACACATATTTGCAAATTAAATGCCAAAGATTCATAGCTATATTAAGGTCCACACACACACACACTCGTGTCGTAGGTAGAGGTGTGTATAATCTGTGTATGATGAACACACACACATATTTAAAATTTTCTTTGGCTCAACCTTTACAACGTTCACCCTTTTGTACCTCCACTCTTTTTTTTATCTTCCTCCAAGTTCATACATTTAGTTATTGCTAAATCTATACTTACTTTACTTACTACCACAACTACATATACCTTACACCACTGTAACATCTACTGACTAGTTGACCTCGTAAGTTCACAGGCTATACTTAAATGCTCTTGAGTTTTGACAAAGTCAAAGTCAATGGTTGAATACATTTACTAGAACTTGCATGCAAAGTTTTTTTAGCATAGTGCACACACACATACATACATGGCACATGGTACTAGGTATTTATTTTATACAAGTATCTCTGCTTTACGACCCTACCTGCCATAGTCAACCTTATACGATCGATATAATTTAATTGCCCAAAAAGACCAAGTCGAGGACAAAAACTCATAGATGTACTCTTCCTTTACATACTTCCCTCAAGGTGGTCTGTGAACTATAAAGAAAATCATTACTGGAGACTATAAGGAAACCGAACCGATTAGATTAAATAAAAATCTCAGGAGCAGAAGCTTTTTTTAACTTTGCCGACCAAGGTACAGGATACCACATACCAACATGTGTGTACTTACATTAAATACACACACATGTGTGTGTGTATTTAAACAGATTTAGGAGGAAGGATGAAACCAAACTCCAATGAACTTGAAAAAAAATAACCAGTTGACAACGTAAATGCTTCTATGACTTAATTTGCTAAAGTTTATGCAACAACATCTTTGTCGTTAAAAAAAATATAATTTGCATTTACTCATTGTCGAATCGTTATTCGGACTATCCTACACTACAATCATTTATAATTGACAAGGTCAAAGAAGACAAAACAGGATGACGTTGTATCATCATATGATACAAATTTTCTCATAATTTAAACACTAATTTGTCAACAACAAACAAAACCATCTTTCTTTTTTTTCTGTCGTTTTTTCCCTCTCTCTTTCATATTATTATTGCACAGCGTCTCCATTCTGTTTCCTCGACTGAGTTACTTAACTGAGTAAACGATTATTGTCAATCGTTCAAATGTACACATTTGAAGTAATTTGAACCAGAGTTTATAAATTGAATAAATCAAAATCAAAAAATAAAATTCAATACTTGAACGTATATAATCATAGTATGTTACTTGCCTGACAAATAAAAATCAAAGAGGATCTTTTGTAATAAAAAATTAAATCTTCCTAATAAATTATTGTAGTTTGTCTCTATCTATAAAAGAGAATGTGTCATAATCTTAATTTAAAAAATATTCTCACTGAATGAAATATCAGTAATTAAATTCAGGATATTATACTTAGTTGAACCTTAGTTCAAATTTGAAAAAACTTATATTACATAATTGTGAATATGTTTTTTTTAAAAAATCCTTAAATGATTGACCAAATATAATAAAAAGAAAAACACTACCACTACAATATCATTGAAATAATTTCCGTATTTTTTCCAAAAAAATAATAATTACTTAATTAAATAAGTATTATTGTCGAGTATAAAGATAACTAAAATTGGTTGAATCAAAATCGAATCGAAAAAGTTATATATAAAAATATACAAAATCAATACTCCTCCGACCTACGACAAGTTACGTTGACCTAATAAATAATACTTTGGAAAAGAAAATTTTCTAAAGTATGAATTAAAATGTGAGAGATATCAAGGAAACTTGAAGAAATTGGAAAGTGTATTAGAAAGAGGAAGTGAAACTATGACAGGAAGAAGAAAAGAAAAATTTCATCTCTGATTAACAAGAGATTTCAGATTATCATTTCGATTTTCGTATCGTTGGATATGGGAAGGTAAGGTAGGTAAAACCTTCTTCCCCTGATGGAGGACGACTAACCTCTTCCATCGTAAAAAAAGGGTCCTTACCCGGGAAACGTAGTTTTTCTCCAGAAATATCTTCGTGGGGTCCAATATGACTTGAAATGTTGACCGGCCAAAGAAGGACAAATTTGAAATAAAATGGCCCACTCATTTAAAAATTTAAAAACTTGAAATTTCACTCAGAGATCTATACTGATTTCTTGACTACCATTTTCCTAAGTTCGACGAATCAAAATGGCTGGCTAACATTTTGGAAACAAGGGGTGGCAGTGGTGGTGTTCGCCTCTCTCTTAACTTTCTGTCTTCTCGCTCTCTCTCCAAAGCACACACGATATGCTGTAGTAGTAGTGGTTCTGGGATGCAGACACAACATAGTTCTCTGCAGTGTTATAGGTCCTTATAATAATAATAATACATAGTCGAGTAAAAGTATAATATGAACCTTGCAAGAAGTACACATACCTAACCACAATGCAAGAGGCAAAAGCTGATCCCCTTGTGTTATCATGTAGTGGGTTCTTCCTCCTCATCTACTTGATGCAGTTCTTTGCTCGGGAACTAATCATGCCTACAATTATTATTAAACATACTACATGATACACACACACATGGCAAATAAATATGTTATGCCGGAAACAAGAGCTGATATAAGTAGAAGAACAAGAAACGAAATTTTTGACCATTTAATAATGATGATGAAGGTAATTTTTGTTATCATACTTAATTGGATCACAATAATTTTTTTGACTGACACACACTCCGGCCCCTTCAACTTTGCTTCAAGTGAAAAAAACTTGATATACTTCGAACTAAAAGTGTCCATGTGATAACACTGATGGCCCCTGGAACTCCCGTTGGGTATGACATTAAACCAGACAGTGGGTAAAACCAATTTTCTGGAATTATAAAAACTGGAGTATCACGGAAATTGTACATGAGAATTGCTGTTGCAATGGCCTACAAATATAATAAAAAAACAATACTTTAACATGATTCATGGGCCCATGTCGTATGCTTGGAATTGAGAATTAAAATGATAAGAGTCTTACAATTGTGATGTATAGAGCTACACTCAAAATCCGTCTTAATTTAGTTTGCATTGAGTATCGACAGCCAACTATAACAAATATAAAATACATTTTAAGTACTCACATTTATAGAAGGGACAAAAATATTAATAATATTTGGTTGAAAATGAATAGTAACAACAAGAAAGTAGCATTACCCGTTGCCTCCAAATTTAGATTGACTTGGTTCAGCCTTCGTTGAATCTTTGCATATTTTGCAAATTCATCCACCATTGACACAGCTTTCATTTCATTCTTCAAATTAATTACAGTCTTCTTTAGCTGTTTCTCTTCTTCAGATGGTTTGAAAAAAAACTTTGACACCTATACAATTGTTTTTCAAAAAAATAGATTTTTAAATGAACCAATATGACACAATGAAAGTAAACCTATTAAATGTGTGTGCATGCAAATATTTACCAACTTAAAATAATAATACTCACTTTTGATGACAATGGCCCGGTGATTTTTGTCATCAAAATCAACGTTGGAATAATAAAGACTAACAACAAGTGGACTGGAACAAAGTCGGGTTTTGAAGGGACACTATCTTCCTCCTCAGCCATTTCCTCCACCTCGTCCATTGTTCCGTTCGTATTTCCGGCTCGTAAATGTCCAAATTAGGATAGAAAATGAAATTTTCTCACTCTCTCTCTGAGATTTCTATTCCAACTGCACGAGGTATGGAAAACATTGATTTCATTCAAGCAAACGATGCGTTGTCAAGTCTTGATATTTTCCATGTATGAAGCCCATATATTTTGCATAATATAAAAAATATGAACCAAGCTCTAACTGCATTTCATGATTTTTAATTAATTCGTAAACTGTCGTTAACTCGAAATTCATTCAAACGCCAGAGATACTCGTACCTGCAGCAAGGACATCACAAAGTTGTGAAATTTACTCACGGACGCTGCAAAAAAGAACGTTCCTTTTCTCTATTCTCCCCATTTTAATTTTTTGACCCGGAATGACCTTCCATGGTCTCTTCAGACTTCTTTAACCCTAAATATCATTTAAACTATTTTATGATTAATTGACTGACTGTGCTCCTCTATTCTTAAAAACTATGAAAAATCAGTTGGAAGATTGTATTTTTTAACATGGATCCACGAAACACATCAACTTTTTATTTCATCAAAATATTTACCGTAGAACAATATAACAGCACACAAGACAGATTGTAAAGGAATATACACTGTCATCTTTTTTTAACAATAGTTTACTGTGAGTTGGCAGTGACAAAAAATCAAATCAGTGATTAAAATGATGTTTCATCGGCACTAAAATTTTGAAAAGGTAAAAATATTAGAGCTTTCTCTTGCTATAATATCATTTGACTTTAATTTAAACAGACAAGTAATTTATTTAGGTACACACACTTTCTCAATCAATGAGATGACAAAAATTCAAGAAATACATACTTAACAAGTCAACAAAAAAATTGAAAAAGGATGTAGCAAGTAAGTGTCATAAAATATTGTATCCATGTAGAAATTTTTGCTAATATTACATGTACAATCAATGAACATTCCCATACAAGATTTTATATTCTTCAAAAATAATTTTTCAAAGTGAGTAAAGTCTTGGTCAAAAGTCTCAGGTCACCAGATAAAATTTTGTGACAAAAAATGAAATTTACATCAAAACACTTGACAATGACTTAGTTATTACTAAATAAATTTTACCATTAATTTTTTCAGTCCATTCCATGATTACCCTTATTACAAATACCAGTATCATATTTAGTCATAATGAATAAAATTTTTAGTCTCTTCTTGCCTCCTGAACAATGGTAATTACATCTTTTTCAAAAAAATTGAGAACAATTTGTCCACTACACAGTATTACTTTGATATTATAGTTTAGCACATTTTGATTCCCATTTTACTTAAGTTTGTATGTCGAACGTTCAATAATTACTATACACAATGAATTGAGACAGAGCCTATTAGGTACACGTATTACAATAATTAATTTTTTTCCCTTTTGAAATTTTTGGACTAGGAGTATACATAGTCATTTGACAATTCTTATTCTTAAAATTTAAATAACAACCACAAGAGTATCATCATATCACTCAATTCTTACATTGAAGGAAGGTTTGTACTTCAGAAACACTTCAAAATGTACTTTACACACACGTTTTTTGACAAGAATCCTTTTATGTTAGTCTATTATAACAGTTTAGTTTTAATTTAACAAGATTTGGGGGAGACTGTACACAAGAAGCTAGGAGGAAGGGAAAGGTCCCTGACCCTGTGATTTTGTACATGATACAAAATATCGTCATCATCTATTGTAATAAATATGTACAAATGTGTGTGTTTGACTCAAAATATTCTCTCATCTTTTCTTCTTCTTTTTAACAATGTGAAATTTCTGGCCTCCATAAATATAATGTGTGTATTATATAAATATTACCACTTTCTCACTTTAAAATGGACAAGAGATCATCATAAATATATATATACGTTCTCTATATATTATATATATTTTTGATTAAGTTCCTTTTACAGTTCACAAAAGTGGATTCATCACAGAGTTTTTAATTAATAAAGTGGGACATAAATTATACAGTACACTGTGACCAGGGTTTTGGAAAAAAAATTTATCTCTGATTCTAATTTATAAATGGACCCTGCAAACATTTTTGTTCACTCTCATCGTTGTCCTTTCTTATTGTTGTTGAGCAGTCAAAATTGGTTCTTTTCTAAACTGTTGTTGACTCTCCACCTGACCCTGGTCAAAGGGATACGGATGTGATCGATGTTGAGAGACCCTCAACTCCTCTCTCATTTGTCCCGGTTGACCCTGGGGAAACTCTTGATACTGAACAGGTCGAGGTTGTTGTTGTTGAGAAATCCTCAACGTCTCTTCACGTCCTTGTGGAGGTGGATGATGACCCCTTGGAACTTGAGGTTGATCAAAATAAAGGACTTGTGGTCGTTGAAGTGGTAGAGGAGCAGTTGTAGTCCTTTGTCCATGTAATTGTTGAAATTGTTCCAATAATTGTTGTTGATACAAAAGTTGGGAAGTCATTGTTGGTTGAGGAGGGAATCCAAATTGCATTTGTGGTTGAAATGAGAATCGTGGTTGTGCAAGAAGATTATGTTGTTGTAATTGATGTAAAATTATTTGTTGTGGACTCACTGCTCGACCCTCCTGACCCTGTGGATTCAAACGAAGAGTCTGCTGATGACCATGTGCTGGTTGATTTGGTTGAACCATTTGTGAATATGTGACTGGGTCAACTCGTTGTTGCTGTTGATGAGGAAATTGGGGATAGTAATGAGCATATGGAGAGTAAGGAGGATGGAACAAGAATTGTTGTTGTTGTTGTTGAACAGGTACTGAGGACAATTGAGCCGCCTGAGGAATGATTCTCTCATACAAAATGTGTGGTTGTTCTCCTGGTTGACCTTGTCCTGATACATGGACATGACGGGTAGGGACTGGAAATTGAGAAGAAGATTGTTGAGGATGATGGAGTGATTGTGGATGTTGTGAGGTGGGAGGAGAATTGTAATGTTGGACAGAATGTGGGATCATGGATGGATCATTGGTAATGACAGGGGATGACGATTGTTGCTGGGAACTGTTACTTCCAGCAGAAGTCACACTCGGACGATACTGATTCAGAGGAATGGGTGACTCTGTTGTCGTGTCAAGGGACGAGGAATGTGGACGACTGAGATCTACAGTTGACATTCTCTCTACTGAACTGCTTCTACCTTTTGTTGGACTGTGTCCAGTAGACTCTGAACTAATCCGGGTTGATGATGACCTCTTCTTAGTCTCTGTACTCTTTGTTGTCACTTGAGAACCCTTTGAACTTGTTGTTGTTGTTGTTGTAGAGGGGGATTTTTCGAATGTAGTTTTTAAACTTTTTCTAGCTCCAGTCCCTGTCGAAGGATTTTCAACTCCAGACTCTGAGTAGTTGTCAGTCACAGAAGAAGGTGGACTCTTTCTCTTTTGGATTGGAATACTAACTGATAAATCATGTGGTGATATTAATTTTGATGATGTTTGACTACCAGGGATTTGACTCATTATTGTTGAGGGGATCACACCACCGGCACCTGTCCGGATCCTTGACCTTCGAGGATTAATATTGATATTTGGTTGTTGAGGTTTCCCATTTTGATTTTGAGTGGGAGGAAACATTTGGATATCTTGATGATGAACAGGATAAAGGACTGGAGTTGGTTGAGCAACAACTGACTCTCTTCTCGTCATGATGGGTAAAGGTAAAGCCAAACCTGGTCCACCAACAGGATGAAACATTTCAACACTCGTTGACTGACATTCAAAATTATTCTGACCAAAAGTGTAGGGGAGTTGGACAAAACGGGGTTGTTCTGGTACAATCATCTTTGTTCTTGTTGATGAAGTGATGGTGGTGGTGCTGCTCATCGTTGAGGTCACAGAGGTTTCTCCAGGATTTGGAGTTAAGGGTGGACTGTCCGTGGGAGTCCCATTACATTTTTTGTAGTGAGTTTTCATGTTACTGGACTGACTGAAGCAAGCCTTACATTTGTCACATTGGTAAGGACGGATCCCGGCATGATGGTTCAGATGAGTTTTGAGATGATGATTCTTTGAGAAGGATTTTCCACAAACCTCACACTTGTACGGTCGTTGTCCAGAGTGCAGGCGCTGGTATGTGAAGAGAAAATGGATTAAGTAATCATTTTAATTAATAATACCCGGATTTTTAAGAAAATTACCTGATGTAAAAGCATGTTACTCCGGTCAGCAAAAGCCTTTTGACAAACACCACATTTGTAGGGACGTTCTCCAGTGTGTGTCCGGATGTGTTGTCGAAGAAGCATCTTCCGACTGAAAGCCTTTGTACAAAGATGACATTGATGAGGTTTGAGACCAGTATGGATCCGGATGTGCATATTGTAAGCTACCCTCTGATTGAAACATTTGTCACAATATTCACACTTGTACTCTTTAGCATTCCGATGAATTTTGAGGTGACTACTCAAGTACCCCTTGTCATTGAATGACTTGCCACAGATTGGACAAGTACAAGCAAATTGAGTAGTCCCTTCATGACGGGAACGATGGTAGCGGAAATTCCTTAATTGACTGAATTCCTTGTTGCAGTCTGGACAAACATATCTCTTTTTACTTTTCTGACTCTTCCCATCAACTCCTCTCTCTGACCCGGAAGAACTGACATCTCTCCCTCCTGAACTTTGGATTGTAGATGATGACCTTCGACTACCCCTTGCCGATGAAGAACCAACTCTTTTGAGGACATGGTTTCCAACAAGAATACTTGAGGTCAACTCTGGATACGTCCTTGGAGGTCGTGGTCGATGGGTGGATTTTGATGAACCATTTCTGACAGTAGAAAGTGACTCTTCTTCAACCACACTCCCTCCAGACTCGTCTGAAATTTCTTGTGAAGTACTTGAGGAGGAACTACTGTGGAAACAAATTATGGATGGTCGTTGTTGTTGTTTATGATCGTCACAGGAGAATATGATTGGGACTCCTGTTTTGTCCCAAATTTCCTTCCGACTGTCTTCATGAGCTACACAAAGATCCAAAGGTTCATTTGAAGGTGGAGGGATCAGTTCCATACGTCGGGATTTTGGTGGTGATGACCCTACTTCCTCTATTTGTGTGGACGATTCTTTTTCGGGTAATGATGATGAGGTGGACGGAGGAGGACGGGGAGTAGGGGCGACCCGGACCATTGGAGATGAGTCAGGGAGTTGTTGTTGTTGAGGAGAATTTGACTGGACATTTTCTATCAATTCACAAGTGTCTTCTCCGGATGTCTGGACATCACGAACAACCCTTCGCTTCTTCCCTGTTTTATAAATAATACTTAGATGAGTTTAACTTGTCTATTTTTTTTGGATAAATTAATTAAATGATTGCGTATTTGAATCAACTTACCAAATGGGCCAACAAACCCACTAGGATTTTCGGATTGAATTGGAGATGATTCTTCTGCTATGGATTGCTCCCGGGTCTCATACTCTTCCAGAGCATCAACTCCAATTTCCGTTTCAGTCTCTGCATCCTGTCCCTAGTTTACAAAAAAAATAATTTATAAATAAATTTATTTAAATTATTTAGACCCTGTCATACTATGTGTAGATTAGTTGACTGTCTCTGAACAATTTTAACTACCTCTTGAATAATAATAATCGTCTACTTTTTCTTAAAATGAGAGAGCAAAGCTGACTACTAATTTTCCATTCAAATTGATATTGGACAAAAGAAAATACCAGAGATAAGACTTGATTTACATGTAGAAATAAATAACAGGTAACAAACTAAGCTCCACTCCAGTTAATTATTCAAAAGATAACACAAATTTAAGTTGAGATGGTCAGGTATATCCAGTTTTCACTTTTCCAGCAAACTAATTTTCACTATATGATACAAAACTAATTTTCTCTCTACTTCACGACTTGTCCCACGAAATTCTGTTTAGTAACTAAACTTTGAACTCTCCTTTTTGGAAAAAATAATTCGGTTCCGAACTACAAAACAATTAATACCTATAATACTCAAAACGAATTTGATAGACAAGTTAATGAAAATGATAAATTAAGCAACTACCAGATTAAACTGTCCGACCACGCACTCACACTCTTCAAAAACAATTAGACTCGAATGATGATGAGTCGTAAAAATGTCACCTGATTTCTAGACCTCTTTTGCCAAACATATTGAAAATTCCAGTCTAATTTCAACTTTTTTGATTATCAATTTCAACATTTTCAACTCTTTTCAGTCAAACTATTTTTTGGAGGGAAACTAAATTCAACTCTTTTCACTGATGAAAATTCTAAAAAACTCAGTCTGTATCCTCCAGTCAAAGTTGACAACCAGAAAATCCTTTCATATGTAAACACCCTTCTATTTGTAAAACAATTGACCTGACCTTGACCCTCACACACACACTCCTTTAGTTAGTCTTAGAGCTACAAAGGATTGAAGTAACTGAATTGTTTATTCTTACCGTGGACATTCTGTGAAAAAGATGAGAATTGCCAATAGAAGAAACTGAAGATTTGACCCAAACAGATTATCCGACCTGTCCACTCGGTCATTCTTGATTTGTCGTCATTTTTCCGTATTTCAGGTTTATGAACAAAATAGTCTTTTCAATCTTTGTAGTCACTTAGCACTGCACAGTCAATCTTAGGATCACAAAAAAATCGGAGAAAATGAAAACACTTTTTTGCAGAAAACACCGGCACAAAAAAACAGTGTGTGTCAAAAAGAGAGACGGAGGGAAACGATGGTGTGTGTGAGAGAAGTTGACAGTCACTTTTCCCGGAGGAGAGCAAGACCAAACACGATGCAGTCCAGACCTGAACTGACCTACCACAATTTATTGGTGGATGACAAAAAAAGAGGAGTAAAAATAAAAAATTGAAGCGGCTTTTGTCTCTCTCTCTTTCTCTCTGATTGTTTGCCCTTTGAAAGCAGGAGCACAAGTAACGTTGAGCAAGTCGAGCACACACACGGAGGAGAAGAGGAGGAGAAAAAAAATTTAACTCGCGTTTGCTCACGAATATCCGTACAACATTTAATATACTTACTACCGGTTCGAGTAGTAGTAGTCAATGTGTGTTTTCGTTTGATGTGTGTCTATACAGGAGGAACCCTATAGCTCGTCTCTCTATTTTTCATCAACGCAGCTCTGCCACACACTAAAAAGTAACTACGCAACCACTACTACTGACTACACTCTGACTCCCTATTGTATCTTTTGCTCCTAGCATAGCTAACTTCTAGCAAGCTATGCAGTGAATGTCAACTACACACAAAATAACTCATCCAATCGCTCCTCCTAAACTACCCCCCTTTCTCTAAAGATAATAGTCTCTCTCTCTCTCATCGTCAGACTTGTTCACCTTCCTGGAACAAAAATCTTTGTAGAAACACACACACACACACAATCCACATGTAGATTAAGTAACTGTGTGTCTGTACACTGTATTCGTGCCATGGCCCTCCAATTTCATTCAACTTGACCAAGGTAAAGGTTTTCGAGAGAGTGACAATGCCGTTTCTATTATTCATACACAATTTTATTCTTGTCCAATTATGACTCCAATGTTTTTCAACAACTTTTTTTGTCATTGATTTTGTGCGTGAGACATATTCCTCCTTTTTTAGTACAAATCCTTTAGGGATGTGTGCGTGTTTTTTAATTCTTAAAAAGGTCCTAAGTACCTGGAGTCCCAACACACACGTCAGAAGAGGGTGGGCTGGAAAATCCTCTCAAAAACAAAAACAAACATTTCAAGTCACAGCTTACAAAATTCCACACAAGAACACACACACACAAAACACACGAACCCTTCCAAGTGTAAACACACAAGTCGAAGGGAAAACACACTCTAGTCATGTGCTTAATGTGGAATTAAATTTAATAAAAAGAAATAATCACACGATGAGCTATATAATACCCATTCTGTGTTTATGAGGGGCACACACACACCACACACACAAGGAAGTACAATGGAAGTCATTTCTGAATCAATGGACACTTGATTCACCAAAAAAATATGTTGGGCTTATTTTAAGGGACGCTGGAAGGGAGTCCTTCAAGAAGTTGGATTACCCATTTGTGGATAGGGAACTGGAGAAAGTATCATTTGACTTACCGAATGACGCACACAGGTAGAGAATAAATAATAATATTCAATACAGAAGAATCAGAGAGTGGGAATTAAATTGAAATATTTTTTTAATAGTCGTAAATGATAATAGAAGAAAATGGGAATGTATGAATGATGGATAGACAAATGTGTAGTTAAATGACGTTTTGTAAAATGGAATGACTGGAGTGACGTAAGTGGGGAAGCACGTTCTCTCTCCCTCTTTGCATTTTTACAATCCTCTGCTCGATTCCATTAAAATATCCGTTCTAATTTTATTTTAAACTCAATTCTCACATTTACTCATCTTCTGTCCACTTTAATTTCTCTCTCTATCTTGCAAGAACAATTTAAGTCAGAGAAGAATGAATTTTTCTTCTTCCTCTTCAATATTATGAAGAGGCAGGACCAGGAAAAGACACATCCTGATTCTACATACGTCAGTGATCAACTGAAACTGGAGATTCGTTTTCCAGAATCCAGGATGTCAAGTTGACATGGTCAACTAATTAAATTGGAATAAATAATTCTCTCCCAATTAATCCGGAATGAACATTGAACCTTCTTTTGTCCCGTTGTGTGTGGAAAGCTGTCTCTCGTCACGTCCACCTCGTCCACCTCTGGTCTCCTCATGTACACCAGCGTCGCCAAATAAATCCCTGGATGATTCGCACATTCAAAATTGCATGTACCATCCCTACACACCCAAATGGGAAGATAAGGACTGTTCAATCATTTTCAACTTGAATTTTTACCCACACACAAACAAACAGAGGACAAGTGTGGAAAATTTTCATCTCAAAAAAACTTGTTAATTCACATTCTGCAAATTCACATTACATCTCAAGTGTCTTTTAATCCTCAATTTTTGACAATTTACATAAACTCTCTGTTTTGACATAACCAAGTCGGTTCAACTTTCCCCGTCTTTTGTTGCAGATCTGCAACTTCAACTGCTACTTCTGAACTTTCTCTCTGTCAATCCGCAAAGACAGTCCTTAGATGGACCTTAGAAACCTTTGTACTCTCCCACAGACTTGCTAATTTAACTTTTGCGATCTTCCAGTCATCCTGATATTAGCACAGCCGGTATTTGTCCCCGCCCACACACATCTCTCTCTCTCTCCATTATAATAATTACTGCGTGTGTGTGTAAGTGTGGACAATGTCCAGCACACAATGAATGCCATTTATGCACACAATGGAATTGTTTTCCTACTGTAGTTATGTACCCTTTTCTTTTGTTCAGACTGACTCGATTATGAAAAATCCAGTATTCATCCATTAAAAACCACACACACACACACACACAATAACACCATTCAAGTCCACAGCATGTTTCTCTCTGTAGCTCTCAACCTTGAATCATGATTACAATTACGTAACTACAATGAGGATCAGAGTCCAGTATATTGTATTGTATAATGCATTTCTGTATGGAGATGGAGAGAGATGTAAAAAGAGGGCGGAGATTTTCCTCCAGCAAAAGTTTAACTGGTCAAACGAACTGTTTTTTTAAAAAATACCTAAACAACTTGGTTACCTGTCCTTCAAGTTTTGGACAGGTAAAAACGACCTAACAGGAAAATCATTATTGATTTCCATTTTCCATCCTCCTCTCTCTCTCTCTCTCTCTCTCACACACACACACACACATCTCACTGACCCTCAGCTAATAAAAAAATCTCATTGTTGGATAATCCATCGTTTATGTAAGGGATAAAAACCCTCAGATTGGGATTTTGCCTGAAAAGCCAAGAGAGAAACCTGACTCAACTTGTTTTCCCAATTTTGTCCTGCTCTCACAATTGTTGCAACTGAAGGATTACCATCATCATAAAATGTTAAAAATACCAAGAGTCACACATCCAAAACATATTGGGAATTGTGCTGTGTGTGTGTGTTTTGGGTAATTTCGTGTTAAGATCCACTCGCTCTGTAGGCCTCGATGTCACAGATAGAAATGAGATTTTCACAATAAAATACTACAACTAATTGACAACAATATGACTTTGACCAAGCAGTTCTACTCCCTACCAATCTTTTTCAAAAAATGTTTCAAAAATGTGAGTTTTGTTTTTGAGCAAAACAGTAATTAATTAATACAGTGAAAAGTATTAACCTCCCAGTTTGAAAGTAGAACTATTATTATGTATGCCGTTGATGGGCAATTTCCTGCACTTTTACTTTAAAGTTTACACTTCGAAATTTCACACAATTTTGAAAAAACTCACTAAAATGTCCCTGTTTTGTGAAATAAAAATCTGAGTCCAGCCAAAAAAATGGACGACAGATTTTTTATATATGGACAATGTAAAGATTGCAATATCCAAAGTCTGCCATCCATTTTTGTGGCTGGGCCCAGGTATTTAATTTACAAAACCTGTCAAAATTACGAAAAACGTGTGTATAAAGTTGGCCAAAGATACAAGGGGCTAAGAAAGTACAGCTGCAAGGGCGACTCGAAGCACGGCAGAATTATTAAATGGTATTCCTACTTGTCAGAGATGTTTTCGCCTCTCTTTGAAACAGGTCGCACTTTTTCGCCGCAGTGGCGTACTTGCAGAGATCGGGGTTTTCAATACAAGATAAAGGAGAGTCAATCATGTTTTTAATTATTTATGAACTTAAATGATCTTACATGAACAAGATGATACGAAATACAATGGAGCAAAAAACAGGATGTAATACACCAAAAATTGTCATTTTTTAACGTTCAATAACTTTTCAATTGAGCTTTACTTTTTTTCTGTCAATCTTAGACTTTGCACACACTTTCATTTTTTCCTTGTTAAAAATACGAGTGAAAAAGTACATTCGTGTACTTATATAATACGAAATTAAATTTCCCAAGAGTGACTCAGTATGACTTTCTTGCGCACACTCTATTCCATAAACATGAATGTTCCCAAAATCATTTACAAGTTTTTGTATAAAATCCCCAACTAAACTATTTTTCTCTACATGTACTTGTATTATTGGTTCTATTTGTTTAATGATATTGTACAAGCCGTCTGAAGGATATTTTAAAAAGCCAAAACTTTTGATATTAGTAAGCTTAGCTTCCGGAGGAGACCTTGAGTCAATATTTGAGGTTGACAAAGAATCGATACATGATTGACAAGACGTAAACTTTTTTCCACAGAAGGCTATATAACCGCTAATTTGATACATTGGACATAACAGGGAACTCGGTTTTGCATAATCATGGTCTAACAAAGCATCTGGACAATTTTCGGGGTCTAATATAATGTGTTTAATAATATCTTCTTTAATAGAGTCGCGAATCAGACGATTTCTTGCCTCTGTGTCTTTTCAGGATTGACTAAAGACATTCATTAAGCTTGATAAGGCCACAGGAGACTCTTCTTTCTGTCCAATGTTTCCTTTACGAATATTAGAAATAGGGTGGTAGAGGCTCAATAATCGATATAAATATGAGTAGTTGATTATTGAGGGATGATCATCATCTCCACTGAACGAGCGAATAAGACCAAAAAATTTCTATAATTTTTTTTGAAAAATCAAAACATGTTTTTTAGACGGTTATTTACATACAAATAATAATACTTTGAAAGCCGCAAATAATTTTTTAACGACTTACTTTCAAACTATATTGATTAAATTTTGCCGTAAGAATGTGGTTAAATTCAATAACTTCAATTAAATAGTGAGCCAAATTAATCACGCTGTTGACAGTGACCCTCAGACTTTCAATAGGTTGAGTTGATGCAAAAGTATTTGAGTGACTATCCAATATTTTTAAAAAGTCCACAAGAACCTGATAAACGGAAAGAAAAATAACCGTTTTATTTGTACCCGAAATAAATTTATTTTTACCACAGGCGAACGAATCAAAAAATATGAACAAAAAAATTATCCACTGCCGTCATTTTTTGGGAACCCAATCTAAGATCCACTGCAGGATATCTCTCATTTAGAACGTCAAAACCATCATTCAAAGTTCTCGTCAATAATATTGTTCCATCGGCATTCGATAAGACCTTGACATTTTAATTCTTGTAAAATTGTAAGCCATCGGCTACAGATTTGCTGAATAGCTAGAAGACAACACATTGAAATCAAAATTTTAGCTGATTACATAGAACAATATGGAACACTTCATGTGACATGAATCATTTTATTTTTTGTAAAAACTCACCTGAGTTGCATAGGAGACTACCATTTTTTGGAATGGATTAGGCTTTAAATGTGTTTCAGTCAATCTAAAAGCTAC
>WJFB01001630.1:0-28563 GCA_009870185.1 Pygmarrhopalites habei
TCAAAAAATTAAGACACAAATTTTTCATATTTTGTTTGATTTTATCTCACTTTAACGCTTAGCGACCAACTTAGTTACCAAAATAATCGAAATTCCCTTTTCTTCTCCGGAGGGCCAGAATATCTATGAATAAAATATTTGTACTTGTTCACATACAATCCTTTGATTTCATTGTCTGCTTTGATTGAAACATATTGGTTCTTATGATTTATGTTGTTCTTTGCATATTTACAGTTGTGTTCTCATGTTGGATGAGATACACGAAAGAACATTAAATAGTGACATTCTCATGGGTCTTCTCAGAAAAATTATGAAAAAGAGAAAGGATTTGAAAGTTGTCATATCTTCAGCCACCGGTACGGGGAAAACCTTTTGTTATTGCTCTTTTTACTAAATCTTTAGTGTCATCAAATAATATAAGTAGTACTTGCACTTCAAAGTTCATGGTAATCAGACGATAATTTAATTGTGTGCTTTATATTTGTTCCTCAGTTGATGCGGAGGAATTACAAACATTTTTCAATTTGAAAGAAAAGGGAAACAAAGATAAAATGTACAAAGGGAGCACATCGGTCATTCTCAGTGTGGCAGGTCGAACCCATCCTATCCAAGTTTATTATTCTGTTGACCCCGTTCCAGATTATGTGAAGGATAGTGTGGACACTGTTGTGAAAATTCATGAAGAAGAGAATACGGACAGGGGTGACATTTTGGTGTTTCTCACTGGTCAGGAGGAAGTAGACAAAGCAATTTCTCTGTTATCTCAACATTCTTCCAGATATGGGACAGGGGCAATGAGGGATAAACTACAAATGCTAATTTTACCAATGTATGGGACACTACCACCTCGAGACCAGCTTAAAGTTTTCCAGTCAACTCCTCGAGGGTCTAGAAAGATTGTATTTGCCACAAACATTGCTGAGACTTCAAGTAAGTAACTGACTATTACCTCCTATTATATTTACACTTCAGAAATGAGTGTAAATTTTTCTCTAATCAATGATTTTGATGTACAATGCAGTTACCATCCCCGGTATCGTCTACGTTATTGACTGTGGTTTCGTCAAAATGAGGTGGTTCAACTCTGAAACTTTTACCGATGCGCTAGTCATTGTCCCAACATCAAAAGCAAGTGCTACACAGCGAGCGGGTCGTGCTGGAAGGACTCAAACGGGCAAAGTATTTCGTTTGTATCCAGAGTCTGAATACGAAAAATTGCAAGTCTGTTCCCCACCAGAAATTCAACGTAGTGACTTGGCTCTCACAGTCCTTCAATTGAAAGCATTGGGTATTGATGACATTGTTCATTTTAATTTCCCTTCACCCCCACCTGCAAAAGTAAGTGTCAAAACAAGTAATATTTATGTAAGCTACTACATACTACTGAATTATTAACTGAAATGATAATCAAGTCAGTTTGTGGTGTGTTGAGTGCCTTTTATTTATTCCTTCAGAATCATTTATACATTTCATATTTGTTTAAAAAGGAAAAGGACAAAAAGAGGGACACAGTTATTTCCTCTTATTTGAACGATCATTACTCTTACTTTTCTCTCTCTATCTTTTCGTTGCAACTGCTGACACAATCGGATCAAACAATTTGCCTTTCTCTTGACAAGGGAGTAGAGAGCAATATCCAATGGATAAATTTCCAATTAAAGATTGACCAGGACAATCCCAGTTCCAGCACATACGAACCCACTCATTCTGTGTTCCTCTTTTATTGTGGTCAAATAATTCTCGAGTCAAAAACCAGTCCCCCTCCTCCCATACTTTTGACTGAATATTTTCTTGTAGAAAATTTGATCGTCAGAGTTCTTTCTCTCTTTCAAGTCGTGGTTGACTGACTTATCTTTGTTATGAGGAGTACACAATAACTTATTTCCTAGTGAAGGACAGCAATTAACCAAGCATAATCTCGCAAATCCGTCGGGGACATTTTGACCTGTTGGTTGATGAACCCTCCACATGACATGTTTTATATATCTCTTGGTATTATCTGACATTCTGTGAAGTATTTGTGTGATAACAACTTCATTTGATGGAGGAGGGGAAGGAATAATACTTGACGATGAGCAAGGTTGTTGTTCAGACAGGGCAGAGGCGATGGCATTCAATTCAATTTGACGAAGTGAATTATCACGACGACGGGTATAATTATTTTTACATGTTGTGGAACAGAATGGAGCCCGTTCACGATTAAAGGGACGGAAGCATTGATCATATGCACACACTTTGTGCCATTTTCCAGGAATGAATTTTGACAAAAGCTCTCTTTGATGAAAAAAATCTCCCTTGGTATTATTGTCTTCATTTTGACGGAGGAAAAGGGGATAAGGAGGAGTGACATTCCATTTAAAATTGAAACGATGAGTGTCACAGTAGTTTTCGTCGTAACGAACATGTTTGTCGCAAGTAAAGTCGAGACAAATATTATCTCTATGACTAACATCATGAGGTCCTACTCTCGAAACAATAATCTTTCTGAATCTGACTGCACTATCAGCATTGGATAACGTTGGAATTTGTAGAGGTTGAATAATATTCTCTTCCTTCTTCTCCTTTTCTTGCATCAACTTTTTCCAGTCAGAAGGTTGTAGTTTTTGACACTCAGTTACATGGTCAAGGAATCTACATTCTGGAAGTAGTGCACGACGACAAACCTATATGTGAAAAAGAAAACATGTATATTAGATTTGAAATTATGAAGACTTAGGGTGGAGACGTGACTAGAAAATACTATTTAGTAAATACTACCTCACAAATGAATGGCCACCACTGAATTTCTGTGCAGATATGTTGTCTCCAGTTTGGCTTGGTAGACAAATTACGTCCGCAACCATTCCATTGACAAACCAAATCATTCTCCTTGTGATGATCTAAGATAATGTGCTGTAGAAAAGACAAACAGAATAATAATTATCTATGAATGGACACACACGCAATCGTAATCATTAAAAAGGAAGGATGCATAAGTACTTACACAGTACAGCTCCTCTCGAGTATTGAAATCCAGCAATTCACCTCCGCCAAATTCATCTTTGCATCCTTTCCAGAGACACTCCTTGTGTCCCACGACATACATTTGTCGTCTTGCCATCTCATTAATCAATTCTTCTCTTGTACTGAATCCTAGCTCTGTCATTTTTTGGACAACTTCAGCTTCTTCTTCATCATCTCCAGAATCCTGGTCACCAAACAATTCTAAAGGAGAGGCATATGTAGTGTGAGCTGCAGCATAGCAAACTGCCCAAAGGTCAGGAATGTAGACTGGTTGATTTGTAGAGTCCTCCTCATGTTGAACAGGTTTTGATGGACCATCCCCTCCTCCACTTGCCGTTCGTTTTCACTCACCCTGACATGCAAGAATTTATATAAGTATTATTGAACTAAATCGTCCTACTAATATAGACAGCGTATAATGTTCTGAGACAACATTTTACATATTATGTACAAATTGTTGATAGGTAACTAAGAAATTACGAACTGTTTTATTGTAGACACTTTTTATCACACATATAGGTATGTGTCATAATATATTTTGATATTCGTGGTTAAGAAACCCTGAACAGAGTTTAATAAATAAATTAATGGCAGAGCTAATACACAAATTCATATTTTCCGACTTTAATGTGACGAGTTCGCTCTTAAAAACACACTGTAAATCATATTCATATAATATACAAACTCAATTATGTAGTATTTAAAAGTTGCAAGGCATTTTAACAATGACTTTTTTGACTTTTTTCTGTTTTTCAAAAAGTTTTTGAAATGTGCTATTGAATTACTCTACGCCTTGGGTGCACTCGACAAGCAAGGTAATAAGCCGACACTTTCATTTAACATTTAACACGATGACAGATTCATTACTTAATTCAATTGATCATTTTTCTTATATTCTGATCGATAGGAAATTTGACAAAACCACTTGGAGAGCAAATGGCAGAATTCCCTTTACCACCAACATTCTCTAAAATGCTTCTAATGGTAACCACAGACAACATAGGGTGAATCTATTTTTAATTTAATCATTGAATCGCTAATTATTATTGAACTCTTTTTTTCCATTTTGCTAGTCCGAGGAATTTGGCTGTTCTGAAGAAATTGTGACAAGTAAGTAATGGAACAATTTAATTCTTTATCTGTCTAAATACATATTTTTAAACAAATGTTACAATGTGTGTAATTTTTTGTTTTTATGATTTCAGTTGTAGCAATGCTTCAAGTTGAATCCGTCTTTCAAACTCCTTATGGAGGACAAGCAGCACAGAAATCCAGAGTTGAAAGAAGAAAGTTTGAAGTGGCAGAAGGAGATTTGATAACTCTGTTAAATGTTTGTAAAGTCTTTGTAGCTAATGGACAAAGTAAACAGTTTTGTAATCAACATTTTCTCCACTACAAAAGATTGAAAAGGGCTCAAGAGTTGAGACTACAAATTACCAAAATGCTTCAACGTTGCAATGTAAAAATCATAACTTGTGGTAATGAGATTGAACCAGTACTCAAGTGTATCTGTTCCGGACTTTTCCCCAACGCTGTGTACCTGCATTATTCTGGGACCTATCATACTGTGAGAGGAGATGAGAAAGTATGGATTCATCCAAGTTCAGTCTTGTACACTCAGCCTCAATCCCAATGGATGTTATTTAATGAAATCATTCATACTCACCAAGTTCACATAAGAGACTTGACAGTTATCCAGCCAGAGTGGTTACAGGAGATTGCTCCAAATTTTTATAAAAAGACTACAGGGAATAATTATTCATAATGTACTTTGGTAATATATTAAATGAACATTTTTTTCACATCAATTAAAAATAAATTGTTATATCAACCCTCTCCTATCTAAAGGTCCTTTTAACTATTTTCTCATAATATCGTTATATAGACTATCCTTGTCTTTTCTATTTTTTCCCCGCATATCATTCGCACAGAGAGTATAAAGCGAGTCACGAGTTACCCTTGTTTTGGTGGTTACCTTGAACCCCGATTTTTTCGAGCCCGAATGTCAACAATTTTGGGGGTTTTTTAAATTAATTATTTAGCAAATTGACGAGGAACAATGTCATCAAAAGTTGACCTGAAGAAGGCCAAACAGGAAGTTAGTTCCAAATCGGTAAGTTTTGTCTATTCTTTTTCCATTTAAATAATGCAATAGACACCAATGTCAAAAGACCGCTGACCAAAGTGTCCTGTTTCATTGGACAATTAACACATTGATTTCATAAAAAAAATGTTACAGAAAGGTAAAGTCGGAGAGTGGGTACGACATATTAGTTCTTCGGGAAAGGAATACTACTACAATGTCAATACACATGCATCTCAATGGGAAAAACCGAGAGAATGGTTAGAGTATGAAAAAAGGTAAACAAATACACAATTTTTTAGAATTACTTTATTATTGTCAAGTTAAATATAATATTGTATTTCTTGATGCTAATATTATTATTTAAAAAAGGCATGGCCCAGTTCCCAACCAGCCATCCTCCAGTTCAAAACCCCCTTCACATCAGTCATCCTCTTCACATAACTCTTCGGTCATACATCAACAACAGTCGGAGAGGGAGAGAGCTATTGAACAACAGAGAGAATGGTACAACAATAGTAACATGCGTGAGAATTCACAAAATGCAAATGCAACATCTTCATCCTATGGTCATCACTCTCAGTCCGCCTCTCAATCTCATTTAACTTCTGCTCAACACTCTGCACATCATCAACAACAACAGCATGGACATGGTAGTCATCCACGATCTAACCAATATCAACAGCAGAGTCAACAACAGGTGAATTGATTTTTTGTACATTCTTAATAATTTATTAAATGAGGTATGTTAATATTAAACATAATTTTCATTACTTCTTTGTCTACTATTATTCATTATTATTAAATGGCAGTCTTCACAACAGCAACAACAACAACGTCATCCATCTCAGCACTTCGATCAGTATGGTCATGAAAGACATCACAGTAGTTCATCCTATGGTAGTCATGCTGTTACATCTTCAGCTCATGGTGGAAGTCACTCTGGAGGAAGAATAGCCCCACCCGAAGCAACTTCTTCCAGTCGTCACTCTCATGGGATGCGGGACAGTCGTAAACAATCGGAAGACTTGAATTCAGAAGATATGGATATTTCCCCTATAGAAAATTCAAATTCACCCTTATCAGTCAAGTCGAGCTGTGTCTCCGGTCCTGGTGGAATCACAAGTACTTCCCAACACAGTATTTCATTAAATGATAGAGAACGAGATAGGGACAATAGAGATAGAGACAGGGACAGAGACATTAGGGATCGAGATAATCGGGATGACAACAAAAATTACCGTAGTAATAATAATAATAATAATAATAATGGTATAAGGGAAAGAGATCGGTTAGGTAGAGATCGGGATAATCGAAATAGAGATCAAGGAGATTCGAGGGATAGGGGTAGACCCAGAGAGCGGGATCGTGACAGAGACCATAGAGATCATGAAAGGTCAAGATCACACTTGAGAGATGATCGATCTCAAAGTCCATGGGACAAAGATGGAACCCCAGAGAGGCGTAAGGATCATTACTACTTGTCTTATATATCAATTTTTAAAAAATGTTTCATTCTTATCAAACTTTGAATTTTTTAATTACACAAACAGAAGACAGTGGTGAAGCTAGTACGGGTGTGAATTCCATGGGAAGACTGTCATCTTTAGGACCCGAGACGGAGACTTCCGCTGCTTTAGCTCCTTTACCTTCTTCCTTGGCTCTTTATTATCGAGAAGGTTAGTTTACAATATTTACTTGCTCACTAATTTGTGTGTTGTTATTGCTACTACTTGAAAGTCCTAATGAAATGTATTACATTTATTTTAGACCTCGTTGCGCATGTTAAAAATTTACCGGGTAAGAATTAATTTATATGATTCCATACAAACTAATTTATATGATTCCCTACAAACTAATTTATATGATTCCCTACAAACTAATTAATATTTCTTTCTATATAATAATTTTCTCCAAATATGTCACTGACTTTTGTAATTATGATTTTAAAATTTTATTAGGTGATGCTGCAGAGCGGCAGGTTAGTTTTACCTTTTATAAGAACTGTATCAAATTAATTATTACTGTTATGTGAAGCATTGTTGAAATGATGATGCGTAATAGTATATATCTCATTAATTGGTCTAAATTTTGAATACAGGCAACTAAAATGGGAGAAGAGATGCTGGCTGCTAGTGCAAGTGAGTGATGATAGTATCATCATGATACAATTGTGTACATTCAATGATTCTTTTTATTTTGTGACAGTTCTAACAAAAATGATTATGCTCTCATTACACAGTTCAATTATCTAAAGTTTCCACCGAATTGAAAATGGCTCGATCCCTCGTTCGTCTAACTGATATTCAAGCAACTCTGCAGGTATTTTCAACCTATAAATCTACTATAAATATCATAATTTTTATCCACCATTTTGTAAAAATTTATCATATTCTGTATTGTTTTTTTTGTTTCCATTGCAGGAGCAACGAATTCTTTTTTTACGTGAACAAATTAGGAAGCTGGAAGAGAGTGAAAAA
This sequence comes from Pygmarrhopalites habei, assembly GCA_009870185.1. NCBI lineage: Eukaryota > Metazoa > Arthropoda > Collembola > Symphypleona > Arrhopalitidae > Pygmarrhopalites > Pygmarrhopalites habei. The sequence goes on from WJFB01001630.1 coordinate 7,567, forward strand.
GATAACTCATCTGCAATGTTAGGTGTTTGAAAGTTAAGGGACTTTTTTGTGAATTTAAATGTGACTATTTAATATTATTTTTAAAAGTATTCTACTACATTCTCTGTTCATGTAATGGACAAAAAAATAACTTTTCTATGACATGAATCAATATTTTATTTAAACTTTAAAAAATGAATGAGCAAATAAATGCTGTCTTTGTTATTAATTTGTTTCAGTCAGTACACAATCTAAAGTTATTTAAAAGTCCATGTCGATTCTCTCAAGGAAACTTGTTACTAATTTGACGCAGATGAGTACTCAAACTAAAAACTAATTCTATACCAATCTCTATTTGGAATCACTTTTTTTGCTATTACCAAAAAGCCTCAGAAAGGGTATTCAATTCATTTTATTACTATTACCTAAAAATACAAAATGATGATTTACAATTTGTAAATTACAATATAAGAACTTATATAGATAGACAAATGGGATTCTCATTAATTGAAGTATACTAATTAATTGTCGTGATGACGGACCCTTTGGAAGATGATCCTTTGGACGATTCTAACCGCCTCATCTTTGTCTGAAAATTAAGTTTACTTTTACTATCCGAATTGTCCTCACGTTGACTCCGCCCCGACCCATTGGAATCTCTAGTCGTTGTGGGTCTGACTCTGACTCTAGCTTTACTGTACCTGCCAGACCGGAACTGTAAAAAGAGTCCAATGGAACAAATGATAAAGTAAATCTCTGGGATTCAAAGGAGGAGATAGTAGACAAATTCATAGTGGAGTGCGGCATTCCCAATAACATACACGTAAACGGGGACAACGATAAGAGGCACTGGTTTCACTAGTGCGTAGATCAGGCAAAGATACTTGTAACCCTGCAGGGATTTGGGACTTTGATTACAATTACACATCATTTTACATTTATGACAAAGCTTCTGTATTTTCTTACCGAGCCCGACCCAATCATCCAAGTGATGGCGAGAATGAAGGATACAGAAGAGCAAATGCTCAATACCAAGTAATAATAATCTACAATAGAAAATATTTATCTGAGAAACCAAGTATATGAGTTTAATTTCTAATGAATATTCTTTTTATAAAAAAACACTTATAAAATTCTTACACATATCTGTCATGCTTTTGAATGCATGTTTAGATTGAGTGTGATTTTTATTGTACAATTCAATAGGGTCCAGGCTATTCGTCTTGTGCCCTATCCGTTCGTGTGACCTCACAGCTAGGGGAGTTGTGATGGTCAAAAATATGAAGAAAAATATCTAAGGAGGATAATAAAAGAGACGAATAAATTTTGAAGAGTCTTTACATGATCTCTACAAAATAAGTACTGTCAACTTAACAGTTTCAAAGACGGCTATAACAAAACACCAAATCCGAAGATTCCCCGAGATACAGCAAAAGCACGGATCAAAGCTAAACTTTTTCTTGTCTTGTCTTGTCTAGACCTTCTCAACCGGTGCCTTAATGTCGTCGTCGATACTCCAGTGTAAAAGAAATTATTGGAATCAGTTGAGTCTCTGATTGTTCCACTATAGCCAAACAGTTCCTTGTCCGTGGGTTCAATCGGTTCAAATATAATGTCATCTTGTTCCCCACTCCTCGTGGACCTCCTCTCTTCCTCAGTAGTCACCCAATGAACTCTCGGTTCTGCGTCCGAAGGTTGCGAATTTTGTTCTATCACGTGTTTCTCGAGGTCAGAGGGGGATGACCCGAAATACCTTCGTCCTTCTACTTTAGATTCCTCTATCCCTTTGTCCATTTATAGTTGACAATGCTATTTTCTTCTTCTCTACTTGCATTTCGTTTGTAAACCCTGAAACGTATTCAGATGAATGCACATTTTTCTTAGCAAAATTAAATTTTGCACATTATTGCATTGTTTACTTTCTGTGAATTTTTTTCCTTTGTGAGAACACAATTAGAAGACTTTTTTTCTATAAACAGCCTTGACTTCCCCTTTAGGCCCGTTCTCGTTTTGTTGACTCTGTTACTATACCAACCAACCTTTGGAGTTTTAAATTAGAGTAAAATTTCAGGTTCTCTTGGTGCAATAGGATGTCACTGTATCACACTATTAGCATGTATTTAATCAAAGTAGAGATGCTCAAGTAAGGAACGCCTTTCAGTTTCGCACTACAGTACAATAAGGGGTTACACAATACTGGTGATGAGTCGTATTTATGGAGGGGGAGTCCCAACATTTAATGGATAATTAATTCCAGACAAGATTGATTAATTCGAGACTGACGAGGGATGGTTGAGGAGGCGGAGGACAACCTTGGACCACTTGGCTGCATCTTCTCAATACAATAATTAATTATCTTCGGATTACGGTGGCTCTGTTATTTATCATGCCAATGTCTGTGATACTGTTCGTTAGTTTTCAACAAGTGGATGCAATTAGAGACTATTCACCCCATTTTCTTCCTTTCAGGGATATGTCCAAAGTGCATTTCCATTTTCAATACATTACACATTAGTGCAAAAACGCATTCAACTTTAAAACCCTGAGACTTGGGAAAAGTGGAAAACATTTACTTTGTACTTGTTAAACTACAGCCAGTGAACACTTTTCGGTTGGCTTGCAAATTTGTTAGTTGGAAAGGAATGTGTGTGGACAAACAGTGAAAATCATAATTAAAAAATTTTGATCAAAGTGTGCCTCTTATAAGGTCATGTCGTTTTTTTTTATTCGTTGTGATACATGTTATTGACAAATCATCATTTACAGTTACAATAAAGTTACTTGTGTAGTTTGATGTGTTCAAGAAGACGGAACGGAAAGTGGAAGATTTGACTTTTAATGGGCCACTGTGCGTTACTTGTGTCTTTGTGATAATTATTTAAACGTCATTTCCAAACCAGGCCAAACTCTCATTGTGATCATAAGTTCGTCTGCGGTATTCCGTATTGTTCTCCCTCTCCCTCTAATCCATGTGTGTATTTTCCTTTACCCCGTCCACTCTGCCTAAAAATATGACTTGCGAAAATCCTCCTACGTGTGTCCACACATACACGCACCAGACACAAGTAAAGTATTTATGAATGTGCAAGTAACAAATTCATTATTTTTATTACGGGAACTGTAATGAAAGTCATGCTGCTCACTCCGAGCAACCCACCATTCATCAATTATAAAAATTGGAAAAATATCGTGTATTATTTCCTCCCATTAACTTGACACTAATCATTCTTACGACTGTGAGTCAAAAAATGATGATGGTCACAGTTTATTGTCCCCTCAACACTCTTAACTTCGCATAGGAGTATCCCTTAAAGAGACCTTTACTCTCGTGTGGTAGAGGCCACCGGGACTTCCAAAATCTAAAATCTAACCATCCTCACTCCGTCCTCACACAGGCACTATCAATAAATTACATATTAAATGCATTGAGAACGGTCATTGTTTTGTGTAATCTCACTAGCCTTTGGAGGCCACTTGGGAAAATTAGCATAAATTACCTCATCAACAATATTTCACCTGAGGGAAGATGAGTCTTTTAATCTGTCATTTGATTCTGAAAACGATCCACATTTATGGATGTTTTTGGTCAAAATCGATTCCTCCGGTCTACTTAAAATTACTATTATTACAAACTTATACAAATGAGTAAATAAATCAGAATACCCACATTTGCACAAAATGAAACTTGACGAACAGGAAAAAGGCAACGCAAGAGCAGTTACACTTGTAGAATCTTCTTTGTCCACCAAAAAATCTTTTCAATCTCAAATGAAACTGTGGAATGTTTCTAGGCCCTTTGCAAACCCTTTTTATTGTGAGCACACACACATGAGTATTTACTTGTATGTATTTAAGTATGTAGGAGAAGGAATCTACAGGAGGGAATCTCATAACAAAAAGAATGACTTGCAAAGAAAAATCATGTTCATACATATATATATATGAAAATGAATCTAATCCCCATTTTTTAACATTCAGAGCTACAAATAAAAGAGAAGAATCCTCACTCAAAAAGTATTACATACAAACAGACGAATTTTCACAACAACACATCAATACACCCTCTTGCTATGTGTGTGTGTAGTACACACGCACATGTTGTCCCCTTTTGTCTGTCAAGTCTCAAGGCACTGGGTATTACAATACATTGTATTGTCGTCTTCATTTTTTTGCACATCTCCATTGAGGCTACTGCACTACTCCACACCAGTGGCCTGTACTTTGTACTCTGTACTTGATATTATAAATGTAGTATAATAGGCAAATGTAATTCATCATGATTTCCTTCCACTCATAATACACTGTTATTATTGTATCTCTTCATTATTGACTGGGAGTCTCTGGCTCGATCATGACAGCTTGATTAAGATTTCGGCCTGTCCAAACAACACAACAGAAAGGGGAGGAGGATGAATACTCTCACGTCCAAAAATACATGGGATGACATGCACATCACCATCTCTCTCTCCCTCTCTCCTATTCCTCTTTTTCTTTGGGGTGGTTGGGAGGACTTGGGATTCTACAATGTGTGACACTGGCCCATATTTACTAAAATCCTCCTCATCCTTCATCCTTCGTTCTTCCTTGTGTCAGTCTCAAAATGTGTTCACCCGACTCACTTCACCGTGGCAGAGGAATACAAATCAAATAATATTGACAGGTGTACAGAGAGGAGCAAAGGGAACCAAAGAAGATGACATTTTTACTCTTCCTCACTTCCGCCTCCCTGACTCTGGGTCAATGTGACGACGACGACGGCGGTGTGTGTGCGTACATTCCCAATCTTAATCTGACCCTCCTCGACTCACCCATCTAATTATTTTTGACATGATCAATTTTTTGTCATTTTCAACTTCACCTTTGGATCAGAGAGAGAGGAAACGTGCTTTTGTTTTGGATGTTTAAAATTGTTGAAAAAAACTCCAGTTAATCCTGTCTCTTAAAATTGTGAGTGTCTTTTTGATACTTTTTATTTCAATGTGACTTGTGACGACTGTTCCGACTTGTTTAATTGTACCCCAGTTGACACACACTGACATTGACAATTGGACTGGAGAAAATGTGGACAAGTTTAAGTGTTAAATTTCTTGTGTTAATCACAGTAGTCGGAGGAGTGAGGTCAGGGAGTGTCAATTTGCAGAGAGATAATGGACTAACGGCGGCCAATCAACCGCAGCCCTGGAATATCTACACTACTAGTAGGGTGGCCAGTAACTCGGGTTGGGGATCACAGGAAGGTCATCATCAACCAGAACAACATAAACAGGAGGGTTATATCCATGTGGAACCTTTAAAATATTATGTCATTCCACAACCACAACAACCAAAACATCCACATCACGAACACACACACACAAAGGTAACTTGAGAAAACAAAGTTGATTTCAATTTGATTGTTCTAATGGGTTACTTTATTTTAAAAAGGGATGGGGATGGGGCAAACCGCACAAGGAAGAAGACGAGTTTGACGGATTTGACCTTCTGGCGACGGTCAAAGCGATAAAACTGTTGAAAATTGGGAAGTGGATTCTCATTGGGAAATTATTCATCCTTCTTATAGGTCTCGGATTGGTCACATCCACAGGTAAGTACGACGTTTAATTTTCAATAGAATTTATTTAATATGGTTTCGTAAAACTTTTTAATTAATTGTGATTTAGGAACAATTTTGAGTCCTGTTGCACTGCCTCTTCTTGCTACCCCGATTATCTTAGGAGCTCTACTTCTTTTCATCCCAGTGTTTTTCATTGCCCTGTTCGTCTTGGCATTGGTGGGGGATGGGAAAGAGGAAGGTTATGTAGGTCAAGGGTGGGGTTGGGGGAAGAATAGACGGAGACATAAAAGACAAACCCCAAGTATCTCATTCAATCCTTTACTCGAAAGGAAAATCATGGAGATTATGAACAGGTGCAGTAACAACCCTTTCTTCCTAGAACAGTTTCAGTTGAACTCCATCCTTAAAACCCAAACTAAATGTATCAATTAAAAATAGATTCCCGAATATGGACTTTCATTTTCTTCCTCCATCCATTCTGAATCTTGTCAAACCTAAGCTTATGCGAAGAGAGAAGAAGAAGAAGAAACCACAATAGCCATTTCAACGGGGATTCTGGTGAAGGCTGTCAACGTTAATCCTAATTTAATAACAAAATTAAGGATTTTAATAACAATCAAAATGTAAAAAAATAAAATATTTATGAGCTCCCAAAATAGTAAAGCCATGTTTAACCTCAGCAAAAAAAAGACAGAGTAGTAAAAATGATTAGAATTTGGATTATGCAATCCCCTCCTGTGATTGTGTATTCTGAATATTCTGATTTTGCAAATGTGTAAACTAGAGTGAAGGTTCATTGCCCCAATTCCCAATTTTTTTACTCTGCCTCCCTTCACACCTTGTAATACATGGAATGGCTGGAGTATGTACTTTTAAATAAAGTTAATAGATCAATTAAAAACAAATAGCGGTCACGAATCCATTGCTATATTTATTTTATTATGCAATCAATCCTCCTTGCTACCATTTATTACTTTATTTATAAAAGTCATGTTTCTGGGTCATCCAAACCCATTCACTGGCCACAAAATTTACAAGTCATAAATTTTATTCAGTTTTACAAATCCCAGCATGAAAGACACAATTACAATTCAGTACATCATCTTCTTATTCCTGTTGACCTCAACTTGGTCCATCCCTACAAGCCAAAAAGAGGTACAGATGAATACACAGAGGCCTGAGATCCAAGTGGATCCACCTGAATACATGGAAGACAGGAAATTTTCCAGTGAGTTATGTAGGGTTTAGTTGTATCATTTTAGAAATGAATAATTAAATTACAATCTGATTGTGGTAGGCAAGAAGATGAATATGGACGAGATGGGTCCTTATCTAGGAGGAGACATGGTTGTTCCACCTGAACAGTACCTGGAAATGATTGCCAAGTCCGGGATTGTAGGTCAACAGTACCGATGGCCTAAGGGTCAGATCCCTTATGTCATTGACTCGAGCTTTAGTAAGATGATTTTTTGAGAGCTTTTCATCCGGAATTTTAAACTGATTAATTAAAGTAGAATATTGTCTTTAACAGCTTCGTCGGAAAAAAAGACAATCCTGAATGCCATGAATGAGATTCAAAGTAAAACTTGTATAAAATTAGTCCCACGTCCTTCCCAATCCTCCAGTTACATTGACATTGTCCGTGGAACTCCAAACTCGGGTTGTTATTCCAGTGTGGGGATGCAACCAATCTACTTCCAACCTCAAAGGGTCAACATTCAACCTGGGAACCCGGGTTGTGTGTCTATGGGGGTCATAGCTCACGAATTGATTCATGCCATCGGATATTACCATGAACAGTCCAGAAGTGACAGTGAGACCTAGTTTTTTAGTGCATCTTTCATAACACATCGGGGTTAATGGGCTAAATTGGATGTGTGGAATTTTTTTACAGGAGATGACTACGTCACAATCAATTGGAATAATATTAAGAGCGGTAATTTCAACTTCACCAGTCACTGAAGACTAGTGCTTTTTCCATAGTTTACTAATTGTGTCTTTAAATTCCAGGACAAAATCACAATTTTGACAAGTACACCGCAAATCAAGTCAACCCTTACGGGATCCGATACGATTATGACAGCATCATGGTATTTATTGAAACTCTTCCATCATGAAATATAAGGTCAGGTCAAGTTCGGATTTTATGAATATTTGCGTTAAAAAATATTTCCAGCATTATTCTGCCTACGCTTTTGCAGCTGATACTAGAAAAGCAACAATCCAACCTAAACAGAGTAATGTACCCTTGAGTACCCTTGGTCAACGGAATGGACTGTCAGGGAAGGATGCTGAGAAAATTAATGCCATGTACAAAGGGATATGTCCCTGAAATCATCCATTTTTCAACTAGTCGCTTCCCTATAAACCATTTTCTCCAGTTATTTTATACGTCAAAAATCAAGTTGTCGAGTTTCTACGAAAACTGTCATGGATTTTTTACATACAAAATATCTAAAATTTCAATAAATCTTTTTTATTTACGGGGTCGTAACTAAAAGGATGTCCAAGGCTCTCATCACTAAGTAAGTGAGTCACCAAGTGTCGTGTATAATAATTTCAAAAATAGTCATGCACCCATTTTCGGATAGAAAATTGGAAGTTGTTCGGGATGACCCGGGAGAAGTGGGCGTGACACTAAAGAGTGGAGAGGAAACCGGAAAATGACGTACTATTCATCAGCAATTGGACAACCATACTACGACCCCTTAAACCCGGCAGTAGCATACACGACTAATGGAGCCCAGCCTATGTACTATACTGAACCCTACTACGACACTTACTACGACCCGGGTGACACCGTCATCGTGGATAACGGGCAACGGAGGAATCGAAGTTGGCTAATGTGCCTGTACATCCTCGGAGCTGTGATTGTCATCGGGATTGTGATTGCTGTCATTGTGCTCTGTGTCATATACGTCCCGCGACATCCGCAAGTCTATCACACTTACCGGGTTCTAAGATGTCGACCTTGTCTTTGGCACTGCAGATGCGGGCGTTACTGGGTCTATGTTTAGAAACGTCAAATTTCACTCAGTTTTGGAATCTGGGAATAAAATGAGAAGCCTTTTAAAATTTTTGAAAGACTAAATTTGTAAAATTCATTTTGTGATTTCACCATGAATTATTTTGATTAATTTTTTTTCAAAAGAAATAGTTAAAAATTAATTTCTTCTAATTCTAAACTACAAATTGATGACTAGACTGCAAATCAATAAATGTAAAGGTCAAGTTGACTTTGAAAGACGGAAGGAAATGAGAAATTAATTTTGAATCATAGATAACAATCTAATTAAATTCAGGTAGGAAATCAAAGTAGGTACTTAGTTGACTGTGTGTGTGTTACTAACTCTCAATTAAAAGGGAGAGTCATACAATGGAAGAGAGAGAGACAAAGAGAGTGTGCCATAATTAGAACCACTTTTACTGTTCAAAGTTGGCCAAAAATTATGTGAATGTCAATTAAAGGATGAAAAGCCTGCACACATATGTACATCTAATCGTACATTGTATATGATAGAGAGAAATAGAGAGGGTTTTCGAGGAGAGTTTTTGACACGCACAGTATGACCATTCAGCTTCTCGCCATTGCAATGACGGAAAATGATGTGGTCAATTTGTTAATTGCAGTGAGTGAAACAATGAAGGAAAGAGAGACTCTCGAAATACTTGAACAATACAATTAAATTAAGTTACAAGCACTTTTTCAACAATTTGATACGTAATGACGGTGTGTGTGTCAATTCTATCTGATCATCCTCCGGACTTGTGTGCAATTCAATTGCAGGGATTTATGACAAGCAATGACACAATTCAGTGTGCGATTCAGCAAGACGGAAATGTAAAGTCAAAATGTGTACTTAGTACATAAGAAAATCCTCTTCAAGCTTAATCTTATTTAACCCCCTTCAACTCAATTTTATTTACCCTTTTCAGGTTGAGTTCAACAACAAACTACACATTGTATTTATTTATGCCTCCAAATATTTACTTTTCTCTGTGTATTCCTTAACTTCCTACGATATCAAACAATTCTCCGTTTTCCTTTCATGAGAAACACTGAAAAATACTCGACCTAGGTAATTTCAATCAAAATTACAAAAAGATATGACTTTTTTCACAGACAACAATTTGAAGGTCATCATCTCGTCTGTAAAATTAAAATCTAATGACGAAAGAACATGAGGAGCCAAGAGGTCCACTCTCTGATCATGTTGAAGATAATTAATCCACTTCCACTATTGTTGATTGAATTATGACCATAAACATGGACACACACAGGAATTTGCATACCACTCTTTGAAACAACGATCCCTTGACTAATCTAAATTAATAACAAAAAAGAGAGGGAGAGGGAGAGTATCAGGGACGTAGTGGGACTCGGACTAAATATAGTATTGATGGATTATTTTCCAATAATTAATTAAAATTACTTTCCTTGTCTCTTGAGAGAGAGACGTCCAGCAGGGGAGAAGGAGGTTAACAGACTCTCTCTCTCTCATTCATTGATATACGTGTGTGTTGTGTGTGTGTGTGGAGGAAAGACAACAATATCATGTCATCACAACATATTTTTTTGACAAGTCGAAAAGTTTGTACAATAATTTATAATTAACACACACACACATTTCATCACGTAATGCGATTCACATTTGAATCAGGTTGTTACAATAATGAACCCCTGTTATCACTTAACAAGAGAAGGTTAATGTCAAAATAGTTAGACTCTCTGTTATGTGATCCGCCCATTTGCCCATTGTTCAAACACACACTGACACACACTCACTCTCTCTCTCTCTTATGTACATAGTATTAAGTAGTCACAGTCAAAGAATTTCTAATTAATTTCCAAACATTTCAATCACATGCTTCATTAAAATCAATTTCGTAGTAGCAAATATCACACTCGATTTCCTCATCTGATTAAACCCAGACCTTGTAACACACACGCATGTTATACACAATCTGTGTTTAAAAGATCTTACATCAACATCCGCCAATTCAGATCCTTGTTCTTGTCTCTCTCTTTGCAAAAAAAAGTTGTTCATAATAATAGAAGCCGGAATTAAATTCGACTGTGCGTTTTTTTCTCGTCTTTGATCAAAATGAAAATTGAGTCAAGTTTTCTGTAGTGAGTCTCAACTCAGCTTCAATAATAATTATAATTAGGGACGTTTATTCTGATGACTAGGATGATGATGCTTTAAAAGAGAGACTCAATTTTTGTCCATCAAATTGAGCTGATGTAATATTCATAATAATAGTCAGAATTCTTTTCTCCCCATCCAAAAGCCCACAGCCACCATAGAATGTAGTCACAAGACACACACACAGCCTTTAGGCTATTTAAGATAATTGTGATGGAGGGGAACTCATTTAAAGTCATGTTTACCCAGCTTGTAACAACAAAAAGTCCATTCACTTTTCATTCTCTGTCCACACACACACACAACAGTCACAAAATATACGCTTTTTGTGTCTGTGTCTCTTGCATCAATGCATATCATTGTTACTTACATGCGTTTAATTAAAAATTGAGATTAAAGTTTAATCATTAAACTGTAATTTGCATTTAAATTAAACATGGGCTTTTCTACACAACACAACATAATACACACTCTCCCACACAACTACATAACACACACACACACACACACAAATGAGGACTGTAATGATGGACAAGTGTCCACACAGTCAATACTGGGAAAATTGAGTGTGTTTCTATACAAACAGAAAGAAAGGGAGAGGAGGGAGGGGGATCGTAGTTAAAAGTGTGTAGTTTGACGGCGAACACACACACAAACAAAGTGCGTGGCTATTATAGATAAATAATAAATGCAGTTTATTAATAGTGTGGATAAATAAAAGATGGATGGATGGAGAGGGGGAGGAGAGAGTGAATAGAGGTACTTTGTTCCCTCTTTTATTATTGTACCCCTCAATCAAGGGAAATGACTGATTAAATTTCCCAGTCATAATAGCTGCAATGGAGCCACTTTGCCAAATCCTAAGGCCAACTCTCTTGTCTTTTTCTACAGAGAGATCCCTGTCACTGCGTGTGCCTCTGTTGTGTTGTGTCTGTTGTTGTGATGGAGTACCTACCCATTAATTTTAGCCACCCCTGTAAATGGACATGTGAAAGGGGTGGACAAGGGTTGAACTTGGACTCAAAATCAACCAAAAACTTTTTTTCTGTTGTTGTTCTGTTGGTCTTTCCATGTGTCTTGAGTCACCACTTGACATCTTCCCCCTCTCAGTTCACTCCTGGACTTTTGCCTGTACGCAACACCTCTCTTCGAGAGTGACACTCACACTCACACACGTAGTGCAGGAGAGGACTAGATTCATTTTCGGAAATTTCATATTACATCATCAGGATGAATGAGTTTGGGAAAAGTTTTGCCATTACTCTCCTCCTCTCCCTGACCTGTCTCAATCATTTTGACCTGACGGACAGTCGGGACACGATCAGCAAAGGATTGTCGGACAATTCGACGCTGGTAGTGGCAAAGGAATTGGATCATCGTCTCTACGGGAATGTGAGTGGAAAGGTTCGGAGGAAGAGGCAGAGTGGTGGTGGAAGTACGGCTGTTGTCGGAGCAAGGATTACCCGGGACGCAACTGCAGGAGATTGGCAACAGGGTAAATAAATGTTACATCTAGTTATGCAGAAAATGTAGTAGAGACTTAATTTTGCAAGTGTGATTCTCTGTTTTCTAGCGAATTTTGCTATCAACGATGCAGCGTCTCCTCTCCCATCCCGAGGAAAGAGGAGTGTCCAATGGCAGTACAATGACAATTTTGTCGACTCTTACACTCCAATCCATTATAATGCCCTGGGTCCCGCATACGGACTGCCACCCGTTTACGGTCCGCCTGTCTACGGTCCACCTCTTTATATCCCACCTCCCGTCACAACAACAACAACTACGACGACAACAACGACAACTCCAAAACCCCAAAGATTCCTTACAAGGACTCAAGAACTGTTCGACTATGTGAATAAACACAGTGAAGCAGCTCAACTGTTCACAGAATTGGATGATGTCAAAATGAATTCAGTTCTTCGACAAAGTATCATTGTGAATCCCGGTGGAATTAAATGTTCCGAAATTTGTGACCCAGAAGGGGTTGGATTTGCTCTCCTCGGATTTTGTACAGAATTCTTTTGTCGATGTGACTTTGAGACTTGGAATCATGTCGAGTATGTTTGTCCTGAAGACAAAATCTTTGACCCTGTCAAGCTGATTTGTGAAACTCCAGTTGACACCCTACTTTGCTCTGACCCACAACCAGCTACTTTTTACGGAGCACCAATTCATCATTATCAACAACATCATGTTCAACACACGGGCTATGGTTATTCTTACTCTTATATTCAACCTCAGAGTCAACATCCTGTCTACAATCTTTTGTCCGGGTGGAAAAAGAAGAAATGACCTTTTTATTATAAATAGGATGAGAAATATTTTTGGACATTTTCCCTAGAGAGCTGTTTTTCATAATTATTTTTTTGTACAATATTTTTCTACAATCCTACTTAATACAAAAGCCCAATAAAGTTGGAAGAGGGTCGTTTGAGCATTTGAAAAACAGAAAATGTATTAAACATTTTCCTGGTGAAGAGGAAAAATGGCGGCAAGATTTTTTGAACACGTTGGCATTTTTCAGTGATAATTTAACTTGGCGAATTTAAGGATGAGGGTTGACGTGTACATAAAATTGCATTTTATTGACTGGACCAAACACAATTTATGGATTTTGAGTATTTTAAAGTTTGAGACAAAGGATAATGAGTTGTTGTTGTGTGTGCTTTTCTTATGTGGTTGTGGTGGTGGTTAAAGAAATTTTCCGATCCCCGGATCCGCCCGTGTCCTTCCTGTCCTGGTTGGATGACTCCATGACGGCTGAAGTTGTTTGTTGAGTTGGTTGAAATTGACTCGAAACTTTCTTCAACCAGACATACTTTGCCCCGAGTTGGACGAGTGTCCTTTTGTTGCATACGAAAACCCAGAAAAGACCGATAGCATGGAAAACCCGGTAAAAGTCGAGGAAGACAAAAACGTGGGAGACGGAGAGGGGGGAAGTGAAAGCCAGGACGACTTCGATTATGAGGAAAGCTCCCATCATCACGCTTTCACCCATCAAAAAATATTTACATTAGTCATATTAATGAAATTTCCTAGACAGTTTAAAAAAAAATATCTGGATATTATTTTTTTTCATCAAACATAACTTCGCACGCCATAGACTTGGGAGACCTTCGAATGACCTTTGGATAACTCACCAAGTCATGTTAAGTGAGATTGATTTTATTTATAAAAATAAACTACCGATGTACATATTAGAGAACTATGTAGAGTAGTTTGAATGAAATGAAATGGCACTTGCCAATGTCGAAGTACAAAGAACCAGGATTATTTATATTACATAATTTCATTTTATTATAATTATTTATGGATGTCGTGAGACATATTGTGTGTAAATAAACTTTTAAGAAAAAGAAAATTATTTAGCTTGAACTTTTTTTCCTCTGCCACGACTTGCTGTACTTCCAGAACTTGAACTACGAGACCTTTTGCAATCTGGGAGTGTAGTTGCTAGTTTGCAGGATGAGCACAAACCCTCTTTTGAAATAAATTCAGGACAGTCCCAATTCCAACAAAATTTTTCCCACTTTGATGCTTCAATGTTCCAACGACGACGAGTCCAGTATTCACCATTCTTTGACCACTGTCCCGGAACTGACTGACTAAAAACAGGATCATCATCTTTGAAAAGCAAGAGAGGAGAGTTGGAGACTTTGACTTCACTTTCCTTGTGTTCAGCTCCCTTGCTGGAACAACTTTTTTGTAGTTTGTTGCAACCAAGTACATTAAAAAGTGGAGACCATTCTAAACTTGACATGCTTCATACTATTCATGACAAGGGGATCATAGAGTCGTTCAAGTCGTGGTCCATAAAAATCCTCTTGTAAATTGACAACCTCCATAAGTTGGACAGAGTGACCGGGGAGAAGAGCAGCTCGTTCCTCATCAAATTTTAATTTCCATTCATATTCTTCCTTACATTTTTGGGAACAAAATGAGGCTTGCTTTCGATTTAGTGGCATGAAACAATTCTCTCTAGCACATGCTTTCTTCCCCTTTCCGTCATATTCAGAGAGTTTCTCTTCTCCAGTAAAAATTCCCACTTGTTGTTGTTGTTGGGTCTTGAAAATTGTAGAGAGGGGAAGGAGGAAGAATGTCCCAAATAATATTTTCTTGTTTCTTGTTTAGAATGAAGTACACAATAGTCTGAATTCTGCCCTGTTTGTTTTCACACGCATAATGAATGCATATGGTAATGCTACTACCAGGGACTCTTCCACCTCCTCATCCAGTAGGGCATTGGTATTAACTAGTGTCATGTAATTAAACAAAAACGATTTTTGTACATAATTAATTTTGTAATTATATACATGATCGTTATTTTATCACTGCCATTTAACAATGAAATAGATTGCCGTAATATATTTTTTATGCAGGATTAACTATGTATAACACTGACCTCAACTACTTTGTGTGTCAATTAAATATTATTCGTTTCCGAACGAAGTATCGAAATCAAAAACAGGCTAAAGGTCAAAAAAGGTGCCTCAACTTACCACAACTTGGCAACGAGTTGAGCTCTGAGGATTTTTAAAACAATTAAACCATCATCTTCTGAAGATACTAGAAAAATCTAAATTGGCAATTTATTTACTTGTTCTCGAAATTGGCTGATGTTTGAGAATCCTTAAATGTCTTCATACTCCTCATGGCATCCCACAACGATTTCAGTGTCAACAAAGCCAAAACCATGTTCGTTACAAAGAGGATCATAATCTACAACAATAAAAATGAGACAAAATAATCAATTTTCAATTTTAATCCTATTTTGTAATTGAAGTCAGGGCACTTACCACAAAACCAATGTAGATAAAGTACTGCCAAGAACTTTGAATGACACAAGTCTTGCTGTAACCAGGCCTGATCAAACTGTCCTCGTCAGGGTCTCTACAATTAGTAATTAATTAGTCATTTAATTATCCAGTCAGAAGGTTCCTCCGTTTCTGTTTTCGTACCCAATCGCAAATTCCATGAGAATCCCGACAAAAACCATGATCATTGGGATGCTCACTCCGACACTTTTTTGAAAATCAAAAAATTTCGAGATTAAAATACTTTGTCATTAATATTAACGTAATTCAAGACTTTGACTCGCCTGCAGTAAGCCATAAATTTCTTTCTGCCCTTCGACCCGCCTGTCGTTGTAGACCTGTGAAATTTTTTAATTAAACCGTTGAATTGTCCAGCCTTAAATCTACCAAACTATCTCCGATTTTAATATTTTTGAGAAAAAAACTGACCGAAGTTTGTAGAAGACGTCGAAGGTGAGGATAGTACTGCAGGAGAAGCTGCAAATTCATTAAAATTAGTGAATGAATGCAATTTAAATATTAATTAATGCTATTTTACTTCACCTATAAATGAACTCACCTGTAAATGAGGAAGAAATGATGAATGATCCCAATCATGATACAAAGGTCATGTAAAGACCCATTGAGAGCCTCCTCGGGGTCACCGAATCCAAAAACCCCGAAAAGAATACAGAGGAACAGAGTCAGGATGAACTGGGACATACAAAACATGAAGATGGTCCACCCATGGACATTCTGTTGCCTTTCCCACAGACAAATATGGACAGTGAGGGTCAGGAGATGGATAAGGGTGGCGAAGAATGTCACTCCGAATAAAATTTGAGGGTAGATGTACAAGTAAAAGTAGTCATTATTGAGGTTGCCCGGTTGAGTTGTATTGGATTTACATGACCGGACAATATATTTTGACAGAGTTGGTTCATACTCGTCCGTCCCATTGATCAACCATACTCCGTCTATACAGAATGACCTCGACCCTTTCCCACCGTACAGTTCAAACCAGTACCTCTTACCCGGTTTCCTAGCAAATATTCGACCGTCTTCTAAAATCCGCAGCCTGGCACAACGAATAATTAAAAATCTCCCATTAACAATTTATTAAGTACTTTAGAGTTTTTTTGACAAAAAGGCTCACAAAAAAGTGTGTCAAAATTTTGAAAATTTACTCTTGGTCGCTGTGCAGCGTTTGAGACAAAGTTTCATTCGGCCCACAACGCCAATGATAATTATAGTAATTGTACTGAAATAAATAAATTTTCGGTCAGTTTCCTTCATAGTATGACTATTCAGTTTAATCAGTGAAAAATGTGTACCTGAATTTGTGGGAAAACTGGCGGTTCAATGACGTCCTTCGACTTGAGTCTAAAATTTTTTCAGAAAAAAAAGAAATAATAATTTAATGATGACCTATGAAATAAGTAAAGTTCAGAAACAAAAAATGTCCTCACCTGGAGTAAATACCCGGCGACCAGTCACGGCCCATAACATCCTTGCAACCTTGTGGGGTCACAACTTGACCCAGAGTGCAACATTTTTCGAGACAAATATTCCCGTCATTACTACTCACATTTCTTTCCAGGCCACACTGAGACTTACAAACTTTCAGCCAGATTGTCTTTTCAGTGATCCTGTCAAAACCCAACATTAAATTTTGTTTTATTCTGTCCAGCAAAAGTAGATGAAAACAATTTGAGTAGAATTTTTTTAAAGATGTACGAAAAACTTTTATAAAGTCCTCACCTGGCAATACAGTAATTGTGACGATGATAATAGATCTCCTGCGTGTCCTTGAAAGACCCCAGGTAGCCATCAGGAGTAAAATTGAACAATCTTGGTTGAGCCGGATCCAATCTAAACGGGATTTCCAGCTCAAACTCTCCATCCTTACATCCTGGCACTCTTTCCACTAGACTAAAATTGTAAAGAATCTCCGTCTGGAATTTCTTTTTAAAATACTCCAGCTTCTGTTCCGGATAAGGAAGTCTCAACTCATCACTCATACTCAAATTCCTCTCTTCCACACTCCCATCACATTTGTACAAAACAGGCACCACAGACTCATCACCCGGGTCGTCCACTGAATTATCACTATTCTGACCCCTGGTCAGAACAACTGAGAAAATCAGGAGAAATCCCGCAATTCTTTTCAGCCAAAATCCTCCTTGAAGATCCATGTTCCTCTGAATGACCATGATGACAAAACAAAAGAAATGTTCACCTTTTAAAACTGTATTTTGAAGTGGTCATCGTCTTGCTGTTCTATTATTATTAGGGAAGTAACCATTTTTACACACACACGCAGAGTAAACCAAATCACTCTCTCGACTTCCTCCATTGAGAAGGAACTGTGGACTGGTGAACGAGTTGAACGACGATGTTTTGAATTGTTAATTTTTTCTGTATCTTTAACTCTTCTGCTCTCTCTCTCTCCCATAAGAATGTGTGAGAATAATGAATGAGATGAATTGCAATTTTTGTTTTTGCCCTACACAAAAAAAATCTGCGGTCTGGCATTGACTTTGACTTGGACGATCGATCTTTTACTTGCCTTGCTTTGTTTGCGAGGTTTAGACGAATGTGGATTGAAAAAGAAGTACACATTACGTAGAGAGAGATGTATAGTCACAAAAGACCGTATTCAGCAAAATTCACCCCGTGTGTCTGAGTTTTCAAAAATTCATTATACAATTGAATTTATTTAGGCCGAAGATTTCGCAATCAAACTTCAATCACCACAGTAGAGATTTAGAACGATATGATGTCATAAAATGATTAAAAGTCCAGGTGAGCCCTTCTTCACAAGGATTATGGGGGTGTAAGGAGAGTAAGGCGTTTGCTGGGTTTATTCCTTTGCTTGTTTTTTGTCCTGTGCACAGTGGTTGGGAGGAGGATGCCATTGTATCATACAAATAGAGAGAGAGAGAGAGTGAGATGATGATGAAGAGTCACGATTCCATCATAATTTATGACAATTTACGAGTCAATAGTGACAACTGATGGATGAATCAGGAATGGAGTGACGTCGTCAAAATCCAAATGAGCTATTTGGGGTGGACTTAATGTGTCCTTTTGTGAGAGATCCTTCTCATTATCTCTCACTCATCAGTGAGGAGGAGGAGAAGAAAATAAAGCATAAAAAGTCCATCGTGCTCGTCCAGTCTGCTTTGTGACTTGTAATGTAATAACAAAAATGGGTTCCAGGATTGTTTTGTCGTGACGTGAGAATTGGACTCTTTTGTTCATTAATTTGTTTAGACGACAGTAGAGGAGAGAGAGGGAGGAGGATTTTCCAAACTTTTTAATCCAAAGTCAAACTCTTCGTCCTTTATGTGAGGGAGAGATTAGAGATTTTAAAGAATTTGTTGATGATTATCCGGGTCAAAAGCATTTAATTTGCAATTATTACATAAAAGGATTACATGGAGCAAGCATGATTTAAAGACGCACAAAAAACCATGTTCCACGACAATCCTTTTGTCCTTTGGACAAAGGGATGACAATGGAGGATGGATTAAACATGGGACTTTTTCAAATGGTGAGGATTGAGAAGATGACAGACGTTGAGTTAATTTACTGGAAGGCTTCGCAAAAAATCCATTCGTCTTTTTCCGACTTTGTTGTGTTGCCGGACAATCCATCACTGTCCAACATTTATGTCCGTAAATCCCATTATAATGATTACATTCTTAAGGACATGAAGGGCTAAAGTGGGTATAGTCAGTCTTTCCTCTTCCTCTGGAAATTTATTGACATTTCAAATTCTTAGACTAAAAATCTTCTCCAAGTTTTCATTGTCGTACTCGTAACAAAACAAGAAAGTCACATCTAAAAGTATGAAACTTGATTTGTTTCAGACTTGTTTCAAATTTTTATATAAAAAATAGACGTGCTTTTCGAGGAATAAGGGTCGCCTGGTGCAAGCGTGTACCCTGTAAAGAGATGTCAAGTGACTTTCTCTACTATGTAACATTCTAAAAATGGATACTTGGGTGAGTCCTGCACCAAAAACGTGTCCTTTCTTAATTTATCACGGGAAGATAGACGCGGGTGTGGCAATAAAAACTTGGCGAAGAATTTAGTCTAATTTGAATTTGAAATGTCAATCCATTTCCAGAGGAGGAAAAACTGGATAACTTAGTTGTACAAAGGAGAGAGAAAAGGTCGTTTCGCTACAAAATTCCAAGATTTCTTCCTTTTTGAAAAAATTTTTCGTTACATTGTAGTATAAAATAATCTATTTTTTTACTCTTAACTATTTTCACAACCAAAAAGGATCTTTAATAGAAAAAAAACTTTCACTCTCTCCTTTTACTTGAGTCATTCAGACCGGGTCAAACAATTCCAGTGATAAAGATTCTGGGAATTTCGCAAAATTTCCCAGTTAAAATTCCTGTCACTGTCACGATACACTTGTCACTTTGGCCGATTCACTCGGAACTGAAATTCTAGTTTTCAAACTATAGACGCCAATTTAGAGTTAATTAGAATTCTTGCTTTGCGTTAAATATGTTTGTTTTATTAATTCCTGCTAATTATGAACAAGCCGAGTCTACTCTTTGATATCGTTTACAATGTGAAGAAATGGAGTGAACAGACGAATGCCAAGGTCAGAGACATTTTTGTCCTCTTCCTCTAATACTACATAGTCTGTACGATGATGATGATTTTAAGCATAGCAAAGACATGGGAAATTATGCATGTAGATTGCTATAAAACCACACACATCCACTTTTTGTTGTCGTCGCCATTGTTGTTATTGTGCTTAACAAGAGAGAGACGGAGAGAGAATGATAGTCAGCGAGTGGTAATCAGGGAAAAATCTCCGTACATGCAAACCAGTCAACAATGCAAAATGTAATTACAATGAGTCTCCGTGCTCTAGACCTTGAGCAATGAAATCACTACTGTAAAGCACAGTCCACCACACACACATACATTATGCAAAATTTGACTGTGTACAATTATCTCGAGTCTACTACATTTTGATGCAAATGGGGCATAGTACACTATAAAGCTCCGTCATTAATCTCACTTAACTGTCCAACTTTGTTTAAATAGGGAAAAGAAGGCATTTTACTATAGAGCGTTGCGTGTAGGTGGAAAAAGAGAGTCAAAATTCTTCTCCAAAGAGATGCTAACTGTCTTTCATGTGTGAGTGTTAAGTTGACGAAAACGTTTCTACTCATTTGCCAAACGATGTGCAGAACTGAAAAGGGATTACTGCAACAGTCCTATGTCGCACACTGACTTCCGAATGTTTTTAGGTCGCACCATGGTATCTACAATGGTATTTACATAATCACAAATATAATTCACTTCCCAACGCTTTTCTCTGGTAGTTATTGAAGCATTCATAAAGATATGCACAATTAGAGAAATTTTAATTGTGAAGGTAACTCCGGTCAAGGAAATTTTCAGGCTTCAACGAGACGATGAACTTGCGAGAGCTGAAGAAAAGTTTCTTCCGAAACCGAAATAAATTACGGGAGAGGGAAAATACAGA
>WJFB01001631.1:0-28551 GCA_009870185.1 Pygmarrhopalites habei
TTACTAATTAAAAATTAAATTTAGTTGTTACAGGTCAAAATTCCACAAAGCACCGGTAGTAAAACGAGTTTACGTGTTAAAATCGCGATAATTTTCGGTCATTCCAATTTTTAACAACTAAATTTAATTTTTAATTAGTAAGTTCAATTTTTCTAAGGTGTAAAATATCAAAAAAATCAAGTTTACAAAAATTCTAGTCTTTTTGCATTCTGAGGTGTTCGTACGTTCCGCAAAGTACGTAGTTTGTCGGAGCCCGAACGGGACGTTTGTTTTTCGTCGCTTTTTGGTCTACCTTGTCTCATTTTGTTAATGTATCGCATTTGTATCGCAACCTTAGGAATGAATAGCTGTACACAAATTAATGTTCAGGTTAAAGCCACTGAGTAGCTTACAATGGGACCATCTCCATAAATAACACACTTTAGGATACATGTAAGGATGTTATTTGTCCAACAATAAATTGTTAATTGGATTAAATGTCAAATAGGGGAATGACTCATTGACTGCTATTAAGTTATAACATGATATTTGAGCATGGGTACAGAATGACGTGATCTGTTATACACTGTCCAATCTGTCTACTGAGCACAATACGTACACGACTTGACACTCTCCAGATCGTAGAATTATAATGAAAACTTAACTACACTCCTGGTTAGTGTCCACCCACTATGTATAATGTATTATATATATTAGAAGATTTTGTTTGGGTCGTATAAATAGAGTGAGAGGATTCGGGTAGTTTTAATTTTTCTCAAAAACTTGATTCTGACAGGGTCCTGATCAGTGGTTCAGTACATTATATGATGACCCGTGGACACACCGAAATTTTTGTTTGGGTCATCATTGAAATTCTTACCAGGGTCTGTCCCTTAATAGTATATGTACACAATAGTCAGTAACAAATTGTGTGTGCTTGTTTAAATATGAATAAAAAATTATGATTATAGGTGAACAAAGGCTTCACTGCAGTATCCGGGAAAAATATGGGAATAACCAGTTCTACAGTAAGACTAATTTAAAGAGATTGTCTAAATATATATATTATTTCTCAAAATCATATTTTTATGTACTAGAAAGGAGTGAAACCAACCACTGCACCGATCGACATCAATGAGTCTATACAACATGAGTTAGACAGTTTGAATGTAATTCTAAAGGTTATTGGAAATAGCAGTGGCAGTGGATCAGTTGCTGGTCAGTTGTCATTTAATTGATGATGAGACGCCGTTTTATTCTCTGTGTGTGTGATTATTTCTATTTCGTTCATTTGTATTGAATTTCAGACTTGACTGGGATTTCAATACAAGATTGTGTGGAACAAATAAAGGTAGAAATAACTTTAGGTCAGAAAATTTCAGGAAATTTTAGTTTAATGCATTTTTTTCCTTTCCGCAGGGACAAGATCTCAATTCCGTAGCATGTTCGGAGTTTATTCAAATTCTTTCTAATTGTGAATCCCTCACGAGTATGCATGTCAAGAATCTTTTGGAGACTGCCAAGAAGAAATATAAACAATATCCAAATTCCAAAACACCTTGCTTTGGAGAAAAATAATTCTTTTCGTCATCACTTATTTAATTTTGTCATTTGTAAAAACGTTGCAAAGCGAAACCAAAGAATAAAGCCAGCGTGTCTCGGGAGGGGACTTTAAATGTTTCAAGATTTTTTTTGCAATCTCTGTGGTTTTTGGATGAGATTTGACTTTCAGAGTTGAAATTGGTCGACTTGTAAATCATAGTCCTGCAGTACTCATGCAGATTTAATTGTAATTTAATTTTTCGAAAAGTTTGTACAGTATAACTATAGGATGGCACACAATTTGGGTAAGATAATATTTTTACACATGTTCAAAATATTATTTTAAATTGGATTTTCCACTCTATATAAATGTAATTATACTACAGGCATTTGTGGAGGTCCCTTGAGAACAGCATTAATATGGTGTAACCGATCACAAGCTCTTGGAGGTCTTGCAAAATCAAAATATAGATTTGTCCCTTCTGTAAATCATATTCATACCTCTTGTGTAAGGCGAGGCGGCGGAAATTACATAAATGTAAACAATGAAAAGGAAGCTCAAAATTGGGATGAACTTACGGACAAAGCTGCAACAACCGTCTTTTTATCAGAAATCTGGAGAGGTTTGTGCACTGCATATATTTGTACATTTTGACCAAAGGCATAAGTTAACACCTTTTAAGGACATTTGTCTTGTTTCTGTCAGGTATGGGTCTAGCTGTGGCTCACGTATTTCAAGAGCCAGCCACAATCAATTATCCATTTGAGAAAGGACCACTTAGTCCACGGTTCAGAGGCGAGCATGCCCTAAGGTACTGTAAAAATCAAAATTACAATTTCTTTAGTTGTCGAAAGTAGGGAGTAATTTTTTATAATTTATTTCCTTTTGATGATAAATATTTTTGATCTTGTTCAGGAGGTATCCATCAGGGGAAGAAAGATGTATCGCCTGTAAACTCTGTGAAGCTGTTTGTCCAGCTCAGGTAAAAATAATTTAAAAAAAAAATATTCCAGTGGATATTATCCACAGGGCAAGGAATAAATATTTTTTTGTGTATTTTATATAATATAATAGGCCATCACGATTGAGGCTGAAGAAAGAGAAGATGGGAGCCGACGAACCACACGTTATGATATCGATATGACAAAATGTATTTATTGTGGGTTTTGTCAAGAAGCTTGTCCTGTGGATGCTATTGTTGAGGTAATTTCTTTTTCGTTATTCTTAAAAATTTGTTTGGATTAAATGCGAATTGTGACAAGCCTTAAAAGACTATAGACTTATTAATTTACTGATTAACATGATTAACAGGGTCCTAATTTTGAATTCTCAACCGAGACCCATGAAGAGCTACTATATAATAAGGAAAAATTGCTAAATAATGGTGACAAATGGGAGCCAGAAATACGAAGTAACATCGAAGCTGACCATTTGTATAGATAAAAGCAAGAATGTTGGCAAATAATAGGATAGCCTCGTTAAAATATTTCCCATCATCAAATTCTGTGAAAGTAGTCAAGACATGAAATTCCCATCATGGGAAAATTAATGTCAATGTCATCACTAGATGATTTTACTATATTAAACATATATAGGTCTTATATACAGATACTCTCTTGCTATTGTTGATGAGAATTAAACTGAGAAAATGCGAATTCAACGGCGTAATAAAGTAAAGTGTCACTTTTAAACCAAAAGGGAAAATTGGTAGACAAACTTATATCTACGTTAAAAAACGCAACAACTTTTATTTACACAATTGCCATTTAAATGTGACATACTCTTTTGTAAGTACGATTTTACTTTTTTTCATTTTTTTTTACAAATTTTTCACATTATTTTTCTAGTTTGACAACATTCTCACTCTGAGCTGTTGCTCCACAGTCCATACTTCACCCACATTCAACATTTAAAGAACATATTCAAATTTCATGAAAAATATTATTATTATTAGAATTCTTAGTTTTTGGTGCTAAGAACTAAACACTAAATGTGTACCAAAGACCAGTCTTTTCTTACAGAGGTCTAGGACACATTCTATAACATCACAAGCAGTTTGACGAATAGACTTTGGTGGCTGTATTCTTTTCTTTTGAAGCTTTTGTTTTACGTTTATGATGTGATTGAGCCATAGAATTGATGATGGAGATGACAAAGTACGCCACCATGGCCATAACTAGTTTCTCCAGAACAAAAGCTAAGAATCCTCCATCCTGTTAAAAAATAAGATAATTCATTGACAGCATAAAAAAATTCTTTTATCCTCTTTCTTAAGAAAGTGGATGAAAGGTTACCTGTCGTGCTTCTCTATTATGTAATGTTGCCTTCTGATGATTCATGAATTCTTCGAACGGATCACTCAACACGGGACCAAATTTTGGTAAAGCTCTGATCAATCCCACAACACTACAATAAAATAATTTAAAAATGTTACAAACTCTCTAAACTTTGTTCGTTCATGGAAGGAATTCAATTCAGTTGTGAAAAATAAAATTAGGGATGATTACCGCTCAAGCAATTCTTCGTTGAAGGCTAAAATTACAAATGTCATCTGAACATGAGTTTTGACAATGGCCTTTCCAATGACAGTCGCTCCAAAGAAAGTTGTGAAGGGGACCAAAAAGTGTCCACAAGTGATACCGGCGAGGTCAAACAGCGGATTTGGAATTGAGGCACAAGCCAAAATCCCCCAAAATCCTACCTTTTCAACTAAATCCTCCATCCATAACTTGCCACGTTCAAGTATACTCTGTAAAAACAGTAAGGATTTATTTACAATTTCAGAATCAAAAGGGGAGTGTACACACAATCAGGTGACTATATGATTATATAGTTACCTTCTATGTGATTATATGACATACGTACCAATTGTGATGGGTCTGCCTTTTTCTTTCGTTGCAGAAGTTGTGCAAATTCTTCAAGTTCTTCGTCAGCATCCATTCCTGTGATTCTAGCTGCACGAGCCATAAAGTATGGAGGTAATTCTCCCAGAGCAGTTCCAAATCCCCACATAAGAGACTCCCAACGAATCTTGGACATTATATCAGCAATGGTGACTCCGTCAGCATTATCGTCACTTGGACATATAATCCTGTGAAATTGTGTTTTAAAGATGAGAAAAGGAATTGAATCAAACGATATTTTTCAACTCTCCAGTGGAGAGTCTCCACTCTCAATTAAATAAAAGGAATACTTACGATTCAGGATACGGTGGTTGAGGAAATTGTACTGAACCGCATTCCTGTGCAGCTAGTGTGACTTTGGCTATAAAGGGACCCAAGTACAGTATAAAAGTGTGTAGTCCAGTTCCAAGTCCTACTGATGACAAGATTCCCAAGAATACCCAATATGAATACCAGTACACTGATTCTTTCATCTGAAAAAATCAATCATTGTCCATAATTATTACATAATCTTCCACGGCCTGAATGATTTTTCTACTTTATTATTTCGTGTAATCACTTTTTACCTCCTGGGCATCGTCTTTGAAAATGAAGAAATATAGTCCATACAAAATTGCAAAAACTATCATCACAATTAAGAGTTTACGACCAGAAGGTATTGAGCGCTTGCGAGGATCATAAAGTGATGCTAGAAATCTACATTCAGAAAACAAAAATGATAGATAAAAAATTAATTTTTTGACTATTCCAATATTTATTTTCACACGCTGTCAAATAAAAGAAATGTCAAAGAAAGACAAATTACCTATCCCGGGCATCACCTGTAAAATAAAAAAATGAAGTAAGAAGTTTAGCTAATAATTTGTACTAGGAATCTTTGCAATATTGGTAATAGTGTATAAAAAACATGTTACTTACTGATTGCGCAAGGTATTTCAGAAACAAAATATGATACTGTTTTAATTGGACTTCTCCAAAGTACCAACTGAGATCTTTCCTCTAATTCTAAATTTCTTCTCTTTTTACGGTCAGCTGTCTCCTTACTTGCTTTGGTACTTAAACTATGATTTAGATGAGCGTCACTCTCACTCTGTGACTTTTTTTGAGATTTTCTCGTATTGTTATTCATTTTGGCGTGCTCCAGAGACTCTAGTCGATCTTGTTCTTCCTTTGACTTAACCTCTTCAAGGCGGCGTAACTGTTCACAAAAAAATCAATAATTAATTTTCATAATAGTACAACTTTCCCCATTTGAGTGAAACAAATTTTTATATCAATATTTATATTATGCGTATATACTTATAAATACATGAACAAATGGCACACACCATTCCTAATTAGAATAATTATGTTTGCCTACTGTCTACGTATCAATGCTTTAGTTTCCCCCTCAAACACATTATTGGCTCAACAACCAGGAACTTTTAGTCTACAAAATGTTGTACACGTCAACTCTGCTAAAACTAAACACCATAGTAGAGTATATGAGCACATGACACAGCGGTTTACCTATTTAATACTACCTTAATTGAATACATGGGAGGAATGACTCCCTACCGTCATCCTGAGCTTTGAATGGAAAATATAAAAAAAGACAAAAAATTTTTTCTTCTTCTATTTTTGAAAAATATAAAATGATTACAAAAACATGTCCATCTTCAGCTTCCAAAGTAATAACAAAGTCCATCAAAGGAAGAAACAAAAAAAATCATGAAAATTAGTAGTAGTTTTACTAACTTTTACACATTTAAACAATGAATTGAATGAAGCTGATCTCTCAACTAATATACACGATTACACTAAAGATTCCTCTAAAGTAACGAATCTGTAGGTCAAAATAATATCAGTCGTAAGATACATACACACAAAAATGTGTCGTAATAAGTCAGATACAGAAAAATGTAATCTAAAGGAAAGGTCTACAAACTGGACTTTACCTCCTAGTCTTGGTCTACACAATAACAAAATAAATATATTTTAGACGGCAACATGAAATTTATATAATAAGGTTTGAGCAATCAAAAGCTATTACAATATAGCCTACGGAAAAATTATAGAAAAAAGGGTCCAAGAGTGGACAAGACACAAAAAAAACGACAAGGTTATCTGTCTGTACTATTATTCTTAATTTGATTTTTACATGATTTTGATATTAAATCATTCTCTCAGCTGTCCATACGTCTACTAAATTATAGTAATGTAAGGTAGTAGTAGTGCATATAATAATAATGTAGAATACTTACATTTGTATGAGAATTATAGAAACAGGTCAGGATCATACGACTTGTTTACCAAAATAGAAGGCAAAAAAATGATACACACAAAGGATGTGTTCATTGAAATAAGTTTTCCA
Source organism: Pygmarrhopalites habei (assembly GCA_009870185.1). Taxonomy (NCBI): domain Eukaryota; kingdom Metazoa; phylum Arthropoda; class Collembola; order Symphypleona; family Arrhopalitidae; genus Pygmarrhopalites; species Pygmarrhopalites habei. The sequence continues at coordinate 6,779 of WJFB01001631.1, forward strand.
CTGACACTAGTCGAGATGATATTATTAATATATTATTGTACAACTGTGTGTATGTGTTACATGTCATAAAAGTTCAACACACATGAGAGAAAACACGAGTCACGCAAAGTCACTCACACATGTGTTAAGTTTAAATCTTGTCACTCACTACAAATTTTGTGCAAAAAAGAGAAGGAAATAAATAAACTACACGTCAAAATTATTATTATTACTGTCAATGTGAAAAGTGTCTTTCTCTCTCCCTATATTGGTCGTTGTTTCATCTTCCTTCACTCTTTACGAAGTAAGTAGTAAGTTAACGAGGAAACAAGATTTATACACTAGTAAGTAGAGAGAAGGCAGGCTGTAGAGTAGTACATTGCATATGGATGAGTCTGTGAAGGATAACTCGACAGAACTCAAGCTAGCATGTATAATGATCATATGATGTAATTAAAGTTCATTAACTCTACAGCATGCACAAAACGTGGTCTCTCAAGAACTGACTAATTTATGGGGGGAGGTGACATGTCTTTGCGTCTTCCCCAACAAAAGTACAACAACAAAAAGTCTACGGGTCAGTAAATGAAAATGATGTACACCGCAAAAACCATGCCCAATATTGCCCAAAAGCAAACACTACTAAATAGGTACTGGAAACCAGTTACCAAAAAAAGGTTAGTAAAATGAAAAAGATGAAAATGGAAAAATTGTTAGTTAAATTTACAATAGACTATTTAGTAAAGAGTAAGAAATATAAAATAGAGAAAAGAGAAATGACCATGGTCTGTGCAGAGCCTGTCGGTCTGATGCCCCTTTTGCGAAGTTCCCACTTGATATCCTCGGACTTGGAAGCCTTACGGTTTCGTTTCGGCATTATTATCTTCTTTGGATGAAATTTTTATAAAATTATTAGACTACAAATAAGAAGGGGTAAGCGGTCACCGAGGCCAAGAAAGCAAGCTTAGTCCAAAATCCCGTGAGGCTTGTTGAAACCACAAATCTATTGAAGAAATAGATACTCGTCATCACGGAGATATCAAAATAATGTAATGCTTATTATTTGCCTAATTATTTTAATACCTCCGTGTCCGTCGTCATTTAAAGTATTATGGAAAATCAATACACTGTGTATAATATACACACCGTGTAGTGTGCAGCGCAACCGTGGTTTTTTTGCCTGAACCAAAAGTTGCATGGACCAACTCAGATGGCAAGAGAGTGGGATGAAATCCAATGGAGATCCAGATTTTTTTTACAAATTGACATTCGACGACAGTTATCTAGATAATTCAAGATAATTCCACAGTAGTGTAGTTAATTGTAGTCCATGAAATGAAAGTGCACACATTTGAAATGGGTTTTAGCCAGTGACAGCAAAATTTATGCCGTTTCAAGTCAATTTAGTACTTTAATCAGTGACTACTAATTACCAGTTTTTTATATGCTCTCGAACAATAATGCACTTTTGGAATAAAAACAACTTTTATTTGCTTTTATTGAATTTCTTACCCAGCGTCAAATTTAGTTTTACAAAATGTCTACTCATTCATCATCATCGCGGATGGAAAGAGATCAAGAAAACATAATAATATGATATTATGGCAAGAGGGATGGGCCCAGGGTAAATATATTCTCTTTATTTTTATTATATATTAGATGGGCTTAAAGTATGCCATTTGACGTGTTTGACGTTAAAATGATTCATCATAGAATTCCAGTGCTTTAAGCGTTCACCTTTCGAATTAGCACTTAATAAGATTCCACCTGTAAAGAATCAAACAAAAAAAAATTGTCATTCCTCTTCTGTCAGGTAACGACTCTGATTAAAAATTTCCCTGTACCAAAAAGATTCATTTTGTCTCATTTGAGACTTTTATGAGAAGCTCACCCAAATAATTATTTCCCAAGTCACGATCAAAGACAGCAACTGTTTTTAAAAAAATGAAGAAATGATTTACCATCAGAACTTTTTGACCACTTTTAATCATTTTCTAATATAAAATACGATATAATATTATTTGAATTGATAATAAATAAGTACCTGCGAGAGCCAATTTGGGTAAATCCTGAAATCAAACATATTCATATGTACATTGAAATTAAAAATGATATTTAGTCAAGTGTCTTTAAAACTAAAGACTCACCTCAATAGCGAGGCCATTAAGTGCAAATTCTTCTCGAAATTCCGGGTTGAGAGTTTTCCATTTGACGCTCGTCTTGAACTTGCGATGTCCTGACGAAAACGACGAACTTGAGCTCAAGCTACCCATATTCGAGTCGTGTATTAATTTTCTATTTTCACAAATTTTACAGACAAAAAAAAAGTTTCTCATCATTTTCATAGGTCTGAAATTTTCTACAGAGGCATAATTTTAAATTCTTAACGAAACTACAATCACAAAATAATTCCTTCACACATTTGATTTACATCCATCATCAAATTATCTGTCTACGAGATCTCATCTCAACTCATCATCAGAGATTAATGTGAATGCTTTCTCTCCACTTTCTCCAATGCATCATTTCTCCCTTTCACCCTGAACCTGTAGCTATATTAGAACATTATATGAGTAGACTTGACAGCGTGTGGATTTTTAATACAGAGTACAAAAGTACTGAGGGAGGATGTGTGTGTAAATTAAAACGGATTTCCCTTGTGCCCTTGTCTACCTCCCATATAAACTTACTGTGTCGTACATTTCTATAGGTTAGTAGAACAAGCGGGACTTCGTCCCACTCGTCCGCAGAGCTGCAGAGGAAACTCAATATTATTCATTAAGAAAACAGGTCCATAATTTTCCCGCTATCCATTTACCATGGCACCACCGGCCGAAATAATTTTTTTCGGACTTGTCGGGGTCGAACTAGACACACAACTAAGAAATAGCATAAAAATCGAAAAAAAATCGAGGTGGCCAGGTATTGACTTTTAAATGCATCTGGGACGTTAAAAATACGTTAAAAATGTTTAATTGAGGTCCCAGAGTAGCGTAGAGATCACAAGAGACCGAAAGAAAAAAATTTTTTTTTTACAAAGAAAATCATGAAAATATTCGTTTAAAAATTCTCCGTTTTCTGGAGGAGCCTTCGGGTTTTTTAGTCTAGTTGGGTCCCGACAACTTCAAAAAAAATTATCTCGATCGATTGTGCCAAGGTAAATGAACTTGCTGAAATTTATGGACGTGTTTACTTAATTATCTAGCATCGAAAGATAGAGAAGTGTACGCTCACCTGTAAAGCCATGACACGTTGTCTCTCTGCAGTCAACCGACATTTAGAGCACATACAATTTCGGTAGTCACAGTAACGTTTGTGACCCTTCACCGGAATACTCTTCTTGTGATTCCGACATCTCGCACACTTGGGTGTTCTTGGGGACAACTATTGAACAACAAGGATTTTCCACTCGTGTCAAAATCTCATAACACATTAACATTTTTTTAAGAAAAAATGAAACTGATGATGACCTGTTGATTGTCATTTGATTTACTTCCACCTCCTCCTCCGCCCTTCCCAATACTCCCACTCCCTTGACCTTTGAGGATGAAGGCAAGGTTTGCCCTGGGGTCATCATCGGATGGTGACATCGGAGACTCGTCCATCATGGATGAGGAGTCATCATCATCGGAGGGTACAGGGGAAGGAGCACTAGGCATGTTGCTCTACAGAAGAAAGAGACAGAGAGAGGACAAAGGTCATTCATCATTCATAAGAAACACGTCTTTTGTGAATTGAATGCAATAAAGTAATTTTCAAAATTTTCATTAAACCATGACTATCTTTGTAATGGGCGTAATAATTATTAGAGAGAGAAAGAGAAGGAGAAGAGGGAAATCCGTGAATTTAATTTAGAAAAATCCTGATTCAAAACAACATAATAAATTAAAAGTTGACCAACTACATGGACTGGGATGTACATAAGGGAGAGAGAGTGTGTGTGTGTACATATAAAGTCATATGGCAAAAGTCATCTTCATTCATTTTGTGTGTTTGTGAAAATGTTTTTCTCAAGTACATATCCTCCGATATATATTGAATGGGATTGAATATTGAGGAGGAGAGAGAAAATTTGTATGATTAATCAGAGTAGTATTAGCAACAGTTTGTAGGAGAGAAATTGCCATGAACTCTTTATGCACTGTCTGATAAGGACAAGGGAGGAGGAGGAGGGATAAGGACCGCCAAACACGAGTATCATCACTTTATTCTTTATTCTGCACTCTGCAATTAATTCCTCTCTTTCCTATCACTCGAATACAATTTCTCTCTCTCCTTCTCTCGCTCTCTCTAATCCTAACTATAAACTCCATATTTTTTTTCTGTCCTCTGACATTAAAATAATAAAAATGCAACTCCATTCATTCTCTCTCTCTCTCTTTCTCTCTTTTCCCTCCTTCCAATCCCTATTTTTCTCAATTTCTTATATATTGTGCCAATCGCGTTTCAACAATTTTTTCTGACATGTGAAGAAACATATTTTTGCATACTATAAGTACTCTAATGAATGCGTGTGTAGCTTTTTTTGCAAATCCTACTCAATGGAGACTTGAGAGAGTTTTTAAAAAAATGAGAAGGGGTGAAGGAGGTGATTAGTTTGTATTTTTATCACATAATTGAGTACAGAAAAAGATTGGTTGCAATTCCTACTCCTCTCCTCTCCAGTTGAAAGTTTGAAGATAAGTGACAATAAAGAGGAGAGTAATGGACAATTATTTACTTAGTTTGTAACTGAGTACAGTTATTCTACTGTAGTGTAGTGTGTATACTTACAGGGGACTATAATATTTATATTTATTTTATATGATATTTTGTATGAGGAGAGGACATCTATTAGTATCAAGAATTGGAATGGAATGGAAAAAAAGAACACTTTATCATTCCACTGTCAGCTGATAGCGAGAAAACTGCATTGCTTGCAAAAATATAGAATAATTATGTTATTTATCTAATTTGACCAACGCTCGAACTCTGTCAACCTCCGCAACACTAACCCATCCCTATCAGTAACAAATTTTTTGAAAGAAAAAAAATACACAAACCAACATTATCAAAACTAAACTAGAATTATATGGAAAGAGAGAGTTGCATAGTAAAAAATTTATACTAGCTCTGAATCCTATCTCTCTTTCTCTCGACATTTTATCCCAGCAAGACTTAATTCTTCAAATATTTTTTAGTAAAAGGCAGTTACACATTTGACGGGTAGTTCACAAGTTACTTTATTTCTCTCAAAACTCTCTCGCCTTTCTTTCAATTTCGATGATACTCATTCAAATGCTTTCATTCTGTTTCTGGAATTTGGACAGAAAATTTAGTAAAGATGAAATGAAGATGAAAGTCACTAAACTTTTGTTCTGTCATTCAAATTTTGAGAGAGAAAAGTACATAAAGAAAAGAGAGTAGTATTTGTTAGTAGATCTTACTTCGGAATCAATTTTGATAATATTGATGAAGAGGCAAGCCTCTCTCCTCTTTTGTCCTTAGAGGAACCTTTGAATCTTCTCTCTCCCCTCCCTTCCCTTGAATAATACTGTTCTGGCTGGTCCTTGTCCTTAAGTGCAGAGAGAAGGGTGATAAGTTGGCTTGATATTACGACAAAATTATTCACACACGGATAAACGTGATAAACACTCTCAGTATTCTCTTCTTCTTCTCCTGGAGATGCACACCCCTTTCACCCCCATTCGTCCCTTGTAGCCTTTGACATGAGGCCACACACAAAGAAACAAGGCTATTCTGACACTCGCAACAAATTAACAAGATTATCCATGAACTGATCTGTCTTTTCTGTTTCTCTCCCTCTCCTTTCTCACTCACCAGTCTTTTCACACTGACCACTTATAATCCACGAAGGGGAGAGACCCTTGATTGAGTGGCTTGAGACTAAGGAATTCCCTTAATGAAGGACTGGAGGGACTTGAGATGGAGAATGGGGAGTTTTTGTTTAAAGAAAGTATTACAATGAAGAAAGAAAGCACTGGGAGGAGGGACAGGAGAAAATAAGATTTTCTTCTACAAATCCCTCCCTGGCATCTTTCCTTACAAAGTCAAGAGATGAGGGAGAGATAGAGAGCAACAGGTTTTCTTTCCATTTGCATTTCACCACAGACAAAATGTTGGAGGAGAAAATGTTTTCACGGGATGATTCATCCTTCCTTCCTTCTCAACTCCGTGTTAATTTCCAGTTTTTCTTTATTGAGATTCAAAATTTCTTGTTTTCTTTTTAAAATGTGTCTAATTAACACTCACTTTGTTTTTGCTTATTGAAGTTTTGTCCATTCGAAGAGAAGGAAGGAGAGAGAGGAAGAAGAAGGACACACTCTCAAAAAAGAGAAAGAGAGAGTGAAAAAACGTTGTCCGATACTCAATGTGTGTGCTGTGAGAATTGTAGGGATTTTGGCGTGTGTTTGACTTGATGATTGAATTAAATGGTTAAATGATAGAGGAGGGATAAAAAACCTTGAGTTGGTGCCTCAGTGATTGAGTAAAGTAAAAAGAGTGAGGAACTGTGACTTTGTATGGACTGATGGAGATAAGGGAATGAATTAGTAGAGTGGGACGTGTGTGTCAAGTGGACGTGTTGTTTGCGTGTGGACTCACGTTGCCAATCAGAAAAATAAAGTGAGAAAAACCGCTGTGCGGCCTCACTGCATTGGCAATTCCAAGTGAGATGGTTTTTGGTTGGTGGTGGTGGTGGTTGGTGGTAAGGATGATGATGGGGATGGGATATCAAGGCAGGTATAAGGGCAGGCTATGGGGAAGGCCCTTATCCTCTTCTATCCTACCCCCACAACACATTCTCCAGCATCATATTGTCCGTGTCTACTGTTTGTTCCATGGGTGAACGTGTGTGTGGAAAAATACCGTCAAACTCTGAGGGACATTTGAGAAGTTTCAACTACACCAGTCAGTCCACACAAACACACACACATCATCTCCATATCCATTCTCAGCCCCACTCAGGGGACAAGCGAAATATTTTCATAGGAAAAAGTCAACCCCCCTTTCTCACTTCAACTCCAATCCAACTCAACTGAAAAGCCCACCAAATAACTCTACAACTAATTCTCTCCTACTCTACATAGCTAGTTATGTGGCTAACTCATGCTGCTCCTACTCTTTTGTGAAAATAGAGACCATGAGCATGTGATCCAACAACAACAACAATTTCTTTTTCTATCTTCTCTATAGTCTCAAATTATACACAGCGAGAAACTCGATTCTTTGTACAGAATCTATCCGGATTTTTGAGGGTTTTTGATAAAGATTATTTGATAAAGATAATTTGAAAGAGAGACAAAGGAATTTTCCATCGACTTTAATTCAAGCATAATTTCATCAAAATGTTCATAGTCATATTTTTTCATTAACAATGATTAGTTAGGGATTTGAGTGAAGATTTCTGCATTAAATGTAAATTGGTGATTACGTACAGGGAATGAATTAATTCGTACAAATCATGGATTTAGTGTGCAATTATATTCCTGCATTTTCATTCGAAATCTCCACAGTCAAGCCTTCTTGTTTGCAGGGACAATTGTGGCTGTACATAAGGTTGCATATAATGGAGGGGTTGTTCTAGAAATTGTGGAGGTAGGTCCAAAACACAGACTCCATGTGGAACATGATTTATGTATTTTGCGTTAACTATATACACACCATACTCTACTTACTACATAGCTAGAAGATTTTATGAAAGGGCTAAATCAATTTTTTGCGTGTTCACCCAAAATCAAAAAATGAGTTGGATTGAGTCCTTGTTTTTATTGTCGGGGTAAACAAGGGGGAGAAAGGGGGTTGTTGAGAATGTGAAGAAATGTGGGTGAGTTTAGAGGGGAGGAGAAAGGGTGAAGAAAGTATATGGCACAATTTTATAATTTAGTACATAATAGACCACACTGTACAGTTTAATTCCATTTACATCCTAGAAATGTTGAGAGTCAAAGAAAGTAAAGCTTTTCGATTGTCCATAGTCCTGGAATTTATTTTTTTGGTATGAACAAGTATATCCCCATGAAATGAAATGAAATAGGAACGAGAAATATAATGTAGCTGAATTGAGAGGAGGGTGAATAGAGAAAGACTATTTTGGAGGGTTCGGATTTTGTCTTGGAAGCAGAAAAAGAATAAAAATAAAGATGATAATCAATATGGGACAGAGAAGAGAAGGGAGAAGGGGATGGAGGATGGAGATGCGGGTAATAAACTATCCATGTACATTTTATCTGGACACATGGTACACTACCAACATGTATGTACATCCCATGCAATCTTTACCTTCACCATTCTGGAAATCTGCCTAACTTTTGCCAGAGAGTCCACACACACCAGACGAAGAGACGAAAAGAGAGGGAGAAGGGACAATCCAATGCAAGGGGGGAATAGGTTAAGGATTCTACATGGACCAAGTTAAAATATAGGAAATAGCAAAATGGAATATTGAGGGGGGAAGAAAGGGGTTGTGTGTGTGTGTGTGATGTGTGTAGGACAATACATACAGTTTAAGTACATAGGGAAGTTTAGGAATAGACCAAGTTTTTCAGTTTGTGACAAGGGAGAAGGAGGAAGGGGAATAGGAAAGAGGGAATGGGGGCTGTTTGGGATGTTTGATTGGCTGTTCACGAGTAATCGCTTTCGGAACGGGAAACTCATCTCATTGCAAGGAAACCTTTAAAAACATTTTATGAGTGAGTGAGGCTCTTTTTATGACTGCATCTCTCTCACCGTCTCTTCAACTCTTCAATAGCCAACACTTTCCAATCCATCCTCCCCTCATACTCCTCCATGTACGTATTCTCCACACAACTTTACCCTCTTTTTTCCTCCCTTACCTTTCCATCCCTGTGTGTGTGTGTACTCCTCGGGAGAGACGGAGAACCCTCTGCAGGTACATTTTGGCCAGTCCTCTAGACTTTTCCCGTAAAAAACAAGGAGGAGGTAGTCAGGGATCATATCTACATGTGTGTGTATTACTTTTTCCACTCATCTAAATAACACACGTACTTGTGTGTGTGTGACATTCAAGTGGAATTGTAGTAGCTATTTCTCTCTCTATTTTGCTCACAACTTCGACAGAAAGAGTCTTGAGACAGAAAGAGCGAGTGTGTGTGTGTGTGAAACAATATTTTTGAGCTAAATGAAATCGAGAATAAAGTGTCAATCTTTTTGAAACCGAGGAAAATATGCAATTCGTGTTCATTTTATTTTTTGAAAAAAAAATCATTTCTCTTTTGTGTTCCTGTTCCACGACAGAATGAAAGTAGATAACTTGTAAACTTCTTTGTAAAGTAAAAGAATAATTAAGAATTAAGATAATGTGAAGACAAATTGAAACAGATAAGGTTGAGAAGGAAGGTTGAAGGGGAATGGTTCTTGAGCCATTTTCCAGTAGGCAAGTGCAAAGGCAGGGACACTAAGGCTCATGTAGGTCAAGAGTTCGTAGGAATCCTCCATCTGAGTGAGTTGAGGGGAGAGGGGAAAGGCACGGTTCGTAAATGTGAGGATCATGATGAAAGCACCGAGGATGCCCGCGTAGTTCCCAGCCACAAAGTAGATATAGCCATGAAGGAAGGCGACGACACAGTAAAAGATCATCCCAATCCACTCTACCTCAAGTCCATCACAAATTAGACGGATGAGGAAGACAGTGGAGGACAAGTAGAAAATGAGTCCTTCAGTTGGACCATAGTAATACCAAGTGTAGGCTGCCACAAATGGATACATAAATTCAAGACGACATGCAATTTCGTAGGCAGCTATTAAGGGGGAAGATGTTAGTTCAAAGGTCATGGGTAATAGAGTTTCTAGAATGGCACACAAACTGGCAAAGCCAGTTGCAGTAAACCAGGCATTTTGAATGAGTCCTGTCATTAACGACTCTTCTATTTTCTCAGGTGGGAATCGCATCATACTGAAATGTGCCAGGCAGACTGAGAACAGGGTGAGGGTACCCAGGAAAAGGGTCAAATTCCTTGCGACTCGAGTTTGATGACAAGTCCTGAACATTCACATAAATCTCTAATTTTTCCTATTTTAATTTTAATTTCTTCTATGAAGGTAAATTTGAGAGTGTTTTCCAAACTTACATGGTACAAGCTTCTCTTTCCATTCACATTTCATCCATACTGAAGGACACTGTACTTTCTCACAATTTCATTGTGTGTTAGTTAATCACAATGAAAAGTAATTCAAAAACGTTATTGCTTAGATTATTAAGGACACATCGGGATTTCGATTTGCTTGAAATTTTTTGTCCTATAATATATTATAGGACATATACTATATTATAGTCTAAGCGTTATTGAGCTAGAGTATGAAATCAATGTAATCTGTTGATACAATTCACATCCGAAATAATTCACATGACAACTTTTTGAGTCGATTCAGAACCGAAAAGTATATCATTTATTAGTTATTTTAATGCACTCATTTATAGTCTGATATAAAATGGCTTGTGATGATGACAGGGTAATTATTAATAAGGAAAATCTTCATACGGAATGATTCGATACGCTCCATTTTGCCATTTAAATTGAGTTGACGAGTCTCTGTACAATTGGTAAACTTCACCGTTGCTCCCAAATACATACACAAAATTCACAATTGACTCGTCCAACCACACAAAAACGGACTCCACACGATCCACAAATTCTGTCTTGGTCATGAACGAAATTGCCCTAGAAAGGTCAATAGCATCTTCACTTGCATTTGGTGACAGGTGGACAGTTCCCAAACTATTTTTGGTTTCAAACAAACATTCACATTAAAATTTAAAATCATTTCTGTTTATTAAAAAGTGTTTTAAAAATTCTTACTGGTCAAAAACGATGCAGCTCGGGTCAGCTTGAGATACTTGAGCTATGGCTTTAACATAAATATCTCTCACATCTTCCTCCCTCATCCCACATTTAGTGATCAAGAAAAAATCTTTGGTCATGGTGCTGGCCTCTCCTTCTCTCTTTCTATAAACTCCCAGTCGATCATCGTACGAGAAATTCCACACGGCTTGCTCTGCAATCATTTACAAGGCAAAATTTAGTTTATCCATATGACTTTCACTTTCATTGATACCATAACTGTATCTTCTTGTCCTTACGCTGTGCAGAGTCAAACAAGTAGACGGAATTTTGGAGAAAGAAAGCTCCAGCCATTATCTGTAGTTGTGATGGAAAGTCGGGGAAAATTTTCGCAATACTCCGGACACGTCTTATTCCCGTTTTACTGTAAGGATAAAAGTGAGTATGAAATGGCATGAATTATATGTACTTTCACATGACAATTTGTAATGTAAACTAAAGAAAGATTTACCTAAATGTCCCTAGACAGGATGAACCATTGACAAATGTGAGCATTGTGGGTTCACCATAAAGAAGAGAGAAAGTTGTTGCCAAAATATTCCTCTTGAATCTTTCCCTGTCCGAGAAAATACATTCAGGATTTACATTATGTTCCACATCCAGGACAACTTCTTGTTCTTGAACTGGGCCTACAGTCTGAATGTTGCTGGGTCGAAGGATAGGAAAAGGAGCCGCGGTCACAACCAATTGTTCTTCGTCCTGGACACTGACAGTAGGAATGTTGGTTGGTTCCAATTTGTCAATTCCTTCACCTTCCAATTGTTCAGAAGGGTCGGGTACTTTGTTCATCTCCGTCGTTGTCGCCGTGGACATGATCATGACCGGATTTGTCTGGACTGAACTACATGTTTGGTCAAGAGTGTCAAGTGAATGGGACAACATTTGGAGGAGGTCCGTCATGGAAGTTATTGTGTGACTCAAGAGTTCTTGAACCTTGACTACTTGACTATGCTGACTCTCAGAGATTTTTTGACTGACTGACTGATTCTCAGAGATTTTATCAGTATGATTATGTGATTCAGGCTCAACTGTTTTATTACTTTGAGAAATTAATAGGGACAATTGTGGACTCCCTTGAACAACAACATTCGTGTCGGAGGACTCGGGGAATCTGATTAATTCTTTCTCATTCTGTTTCGTCTGTTGCTGCTGCTGTGTAGAAGGGACCATAAGGTCAATGACAATTTTATTGTCACCCGCTGAAAGGACAGGAGAGGAATATTCAAGAGATGATTCTGTGGTCAACTGTGGAGCTTTATCATTTATTCTCAATGAATCGGATCCAATCTCTGCACCCTCTAACTGAACGGATGATGATGTGAGACCATTGGCAATGGTCACATTTTTATTTGGTGTCGTCACAGACACTGTGGGTAGGGATGTGTTGGTGACGACACTTATGTTCTTCCCATTACTATCAGTCACTTCAACTTTCCCCTTTTCTATGACCAGCTCAGGCTTTGGTTCCGTTATGAACGGAACTGGAGAAATTGTTGTTGTTGTTAAAATTTGTTCAGTTGGTACAATTGGAGTTGTGGCGATTGTAAATTGAGAGTCTAGTTCTCCTGGTAAGACGGTCACTCTTTCCTCTGTTCGGGTCAAGTTGGGTATTTGGACAATAGTAGTTTTTTGAGGTGGGAGAAGGGGAACAAGATTTATGACTCTGTTTTGAATCGTCACCTGACTGTTGTTGGTGTTGGTGTCAGAAGAAGGAGTAGAGATTGTTGGGGTGTTCTTGACAATGTCAATCTCTGCTTGTCTTTTGTTTCGATTCTTTTTCTTGGGTGGTATCCGTTCCACATGTTGTAGTTTTTGCCGAAACATGATTTTGTAAACGATTTGACCTCTAGCCAAGTCTTCATCCGAGTCAGCCAATGACAATTTACACCAGAAAAAGTCAGGGACTGGTGCATGGGTCACGTTGGTAGGAATGGTGTCATTGTTGCTGTTGTTGTTGGAAGACGAATCCTTTTCCTCTTGGTAGATTGTAATCCCAATACAGGTGGGATCAGCGTGACACTGATTAGAACAGTCCCAGAATGTAGTGGTTATATTGGATGACCCAAACAAGGGCTGAAATAAGGAAGGTGAAGAGTTGACAGTTGTTGGGCTTGTAACAATTAAATTAGGAAGAGTTATTAAAATAAATCCTAATAATTTTGTCCCTTTCATTTTGAACTTTGTATTTTCTAGTATTTTGTTTCTGTTCTAGATGCCTGGATTATTCGGAATGACAAATTTTCTTCTGGAACATCTTCTATTTATACTAAAGTCTTCAAAAGTATTTAATATGAAAGCAAAGGAGGAACAATCAACTGGACGAATTGGGTAAAAACTATGAAGCAAGAATCACATGTAACCACAATAATTAATTTCATACAAATGAGATTAACTGTAAGCAAGTACTAAATACACATTGTCCAGAATTTTGTAGGATGTTGCAAAGAGTCTCATTAACTATAATGACGTTTCAAAATATTCTTGTCTTGTCGTGTAAACATTGTAACGTAATGTCCATGTTATTGAGAGAGAAATAAACCTTTCAAGGTTTTGTCTCCGTTCACTTAAGGACTGACATAGGCAAAGTCTATTGACCCCCAATCAGTGCATTAATAGAATTATTTTGCAAGAATTTACAATGTGAAAAAAATTCGCGACTTTGTTTTGTGAAAATATGCATCAATAAATGAATGATAGATTGTGGTAATTTTCTGGTGTGAATAAAAAGTGACCATTTTGAACAAAGAAAATTTTTGCGTAATATTTTTATTTATGTCTTGACATTCTCTCAGACGAGGGAAAAAGAAATACAATAAAAAATGATCCACGGATACCCGATAAGAGTCCTTATAATTATTTTTATTAATGTGATTTTAATTGAATTAAATTTGTTGACACGATTCATAAATACGTAATTTCAAAATTACGTTATTAAGTTATCATTGAAATAATCATAATCATTAAATTGAAACATGAAAAAAAGGATTTTGTTTCTCTCTCGCTCTCTGAATGTAATATCTATAAGTTTTACCTTAGTTTCAAACTAAAGTTATATGTATCTAAAGAACATTTTGTTGTAATAATTACTATTCATTTATCAAGTAAATAATATAATGGTATAACTATACTAAGGCAGTAAATAGGACAAAAAAACAATTTACTTTGTTTCATCAAATAAAAAATACTGTATCAGTAGTGAGAGTAGTGTGATATATACGAAAGAAAGAATCAGCTGCAAAATGAATCAAACTGGTTACAATCTACTGTGGAATTGTTATATGGAGGCAAAATGCACAACTCTGTGAAAAAGGATCATCATAATATACAATCATTTTTTCCAGGTATACAATCTTCAGTTCACTCCTACTGTACAAGTTTGGACAGTGTCTTTGAAGAAGAAGATGTCAGACTACTTGACAACAAGGACAAACAATGTTAATTGTTTAACGAATGTGTGTGTGTGATCCTGTTGTTGTTGTTTGAAGACTATGTATAAATAGGTTGAAATTGAAAGGGGATTCTAGTGTACTTACGTCTTTTTTCTTTTGACTTAATACAGTAAGTAAAATAGTATTAAACACTATTTTCTATATATATACAGGTAGTTACTATAATACCTGAACATATTAGCATTACATACTTACTTCAAATGGCAATGAATATTAATTGGGTATATTTTATATAAATCAACTTTTCAATGACAATCCTACATTTACGTACAATATAGGAAAAGTACATGATAATTGCGATTCATTATATGAAAAGTGGAAAGTTAAATTGGTTATAGCATCACGAAGCGACGGCGACGTATTTGTGTGTGTTGTTGTATTATTTTCTATTGCCCGACATGTATTTAAGATATTTAATTTATATTTTTTTTAGAGAATGGTGTTTGACTCTTGTGAGATGACTCAGTATTAGTATTAGTAGTAGATGTAAGAAGAGAATATATAGTCATAATTTTTCTTTTTCCGTTTCGTATATTTTTTTATATCATTATTATTATAAGTTTCCTTTCTCGTTTCTTTTTTTAAATTATTATTTTTTTTGAAAGATTTAATTTTTTTACCTTTCAAAAAAAGTAGTAGTTTTCTTTGATGTCTCTGTCTCTCTCTTTTTTGGGATAACATTAAGCGAGCATTATTGCTGGTGATCAGTTCATAGTCTCTTCAAAGTCTTCTTTTTATCCTTCCTAATCTTAGCCTTTTTCATACATGGTGGTGAAGAAGGAGGTTGAGGTTTTGCATGGATTTCTGTCATAAGTGCTGCTCGCTGTGAAAATTCATTGTAATTTTCCAGTAGTAATTTTCCGGCCTCTTCATTCAAGGCCGACTCTGGATTAGGCTCTATTAGCAAACATTTTATGACCTGAAACAAAAAGTAAACATTAGTACTGTTACTGTAATAGGCATATAATTATTTGATTATTTATTACAAGTTTGAGTCACATTACCAATAAGATATGTTTCAATCCAAGTTCAGCATTCCAGTCCTTTTTGAGGGCGTTCACACAAATTTCTCCATGATTTGAGATATTAGGATGGAATATTTTGGTGAGAAAATAACCTTTGGGTGGAGCAGCTGGGAAATCCTTCCCCAAGACTAACTTTACTTTGAACTCACCTCCAGTATAAGGTGTCCCTTCTAAAAAACCAAATGATATTCATTAAATTAATTTTGTCCGTTATAATTTTTTTTTGTTAAAAAAAAGAGATGATTATTATTCAGGAAGAGGAGTGTACCTGGGCCAAGGATTGTAGCTTGAATATCAGTAAGGTCGTCAAAGTTTAAGTGTAGCTGAATCCCTTCTGGAGGATGTTGACTCAGAGCGACAATTTCTTTTGAGACTCCTCTCAAAACATGGGGAGGAAGATTTTCAACATTGGAAACCTTCAAAGAAAAAAAAAGAAAACAAGTCCTTCATATTAGAAATGGTTAACGACAGTGTTCAAGAGTATTCACGGACCAAATCTTTGCAATTATAGTAATTATCGAGTTGAAGTACTTACCGAGGAGGCCATCATTTATCGGTCCGTTAGTCGGGGAGGACACTCTTATTTTTTATTTCTCTCGGATAATCTTTTATTACACTTTGTTGATCTTGGTCGCTTCAAAAACGGGGCGCGCTGATGGAGTCCATTGAGTGTCCGCCAGGGGGCCGAAATGGATTTCGTTTAAATTTGCCGTTTGTTTTTCTGATTGCGAGGGAAATATTGATTGGGCTGGATTTTCTTGAAGTTGTCCAACTAAAATTTTAATTGGGACTGGTCACTTGGGCCCGATTGAGGGTTCACTTCCATCATGTTTTACGCACACTTTGTGCTGGCCAAAAAGGGTCCACTGTAAGTCATTTTGTCTATTTTCCAACAACACCTTTCATCATTTGTCTTTACTCTTTTGATATCAAAAAATGATTTTCATTTTGAAATTTAATTTTCTACATATTTATGTCAACTTTGTTTATTTTAGGGCTCGAATTTGGCTGGCTGCCCATTGGGACAAGAAATTGACCAAAGCCCATGTTTTTGAAACATCAAGTGAGTCATCAATCTTTTGTTAAAATATTCCCAGTTGTGTATATACATGTACTATGCAGTCAAAAAATTAAAATTGATATTAAAATTATTTACCTTCATTGGAAAATTTTCCAATGGTACAAAAATTATTCGTTATGATCTAATTAATCAATTTATTTCATTTTTTTTCTCTAGTTGAAAAATCTGTTGAGGGAATTCTACACCCAAAAGTAAGGCGCCAACTGTATCCTTTTACACACTAATACATATTGTGCTACTATATTTCTCTGACAAACTATTTTTAAATGACTTGTTTTTGTTATTGTTGACTAATTTATGTATATTAATTTATAATGTATTTTTTTTTCTTCAATGATGAAATTTAATCATATTTATTTCTGCAGGTTAAAATGGCTCTACGAACTAGTGGACATTTGCTTCTTGGCGTTGTTCGAATTTATTCGAGGAAAGCAAAATACCTTCTTGCTGATTGTAATGAAGCTTTTGTTAAAATTAAAATGGCATTCCGTCCAGGAATGGTGGATCTGCCGGAAGAAAATCGGGAGGCAGCCGTCAATGCTAGTATGTTATTTATAATACTTTGGAAAATTATTTAATCAACTTAATTTCCTTCTAAGCCTTTTTTACCAATATTTGGTGATATTTTGATTGAAAAAAATCTAATGAAATTATTTCATTATTTTACAGTCACCCTTCCTGAAGTATTTCACGATTTTGATACTGCAATTACGGACATCAAGTGAGTACTTACTCTTATATTATTATATTACTTCATATTATACTACCATGATGAAAATTTGTTACTACTATTCTGTATGATATTTGTACATGTACAACATTTTTTTGAGGGACGTTTTAATTATTTACTTGATTATTTTTTCATTACAGTGATGTGGACATACAAGCTCAGCTATCTATGAATCAATCTCGTGCTGAAGAGATTACAATGAGGGAAGACTATGGATCATTAAATTTGCCTCATCATGAAGAAGGGTTTGGGGATTTTGAAATGAGTGAAGATGCACCCGAACTTATGAGAGACCCTGTTCCACATCAGTCAAGTAATTTATTTGGTGATCCAAGTACATCCAACTTTGAGGATGGTGGTCAAAGGAGTAAAGATACCCTTCCAAATGATGATGGTTTTGGTGCACCGTTGGGTCAAGACATTATGGGTAAGGATTATTTAGCAAGAAATGCTTTCATATTTTCAATATTTAGTATAAAAAAGTATTTGACTTGTTAAAAAGAGACTTTTTTAAAAATAGAAAAATTAATAATCTTATTTTTCATGCAGCTGGTGGTCTATTTGAAGAAGGATTATTTGATGAACCGTCAATGCATGTTGATCCACATCCACCTGGTCCATCAACTGCACATGGAGACGCAATGCATCCCGACTCTGATGATGATTTTGGTGGTCCTCCTTCAATTGCTAGTGCAGCTAGTGGTCCTCCAACTCCCCTTGAACCAGAACAACCATTACAACAAGACAAGGATAACAATGTTTTCAATCAACTGGATGCTGATGGACAGAATGATGGTTTAGATCAAACAACACTTCTGCAGAATGAGGAAGAATCATTTGCTTTAGCTCCAATTGAAGCACCTGTAGTTCGCGGAGGGGTTCGGGCTGGTGGGAAAAGAAAAAGAAAATTGATTGTTGATGAAGTGAAAAATATATCTGGAGAAGAAATGAAAGCTCAACTCTCAGACACCTCTGACATTGTCACCACTCTGGATTTGGCTCCCCCAACCAAACGTCTCATGCATTGGAAAGAAACTGGTGGGGTAGAAAAATTATTTGCTCTCCCTGGTCGTCATATTCCATCCCGTGTCATTGCTCGAAATTATCAAGCACACTTAACCTCTCGACCAGCTGAGAATGAAGAATTTGTCATGAATAATGAAAATGAAAATCCGATGATGGCATTTGAACAAGGACCTCCAATACTTGGACCACCTCATACACCTGCACCCCTTGGAGGTCAAACTCCAACTGGAGGTGCCGTATCACCCAAAGCTGCTACTCCTCCAACAAAGGGACGACGAGGTCGTAAACGAAAAACAGCCGAACCACTTGAAGAACTTAGACGAAATATTAGTGATGTTGATGGGCCTCCAACACTCCCATTAGAAGGAGACATGCCTCCACTCTCAAAGTCATCCGCATCTTTTCTAGAACCTCCATCACTTATAAATTTAATGGGAGATAATGCCCCTGATCAAATAAGTATGGTCAGTATGGATGCCTCATTATTTCCTCCTACACCCAGTTTATCCTCCGTTGCCAATGATGCTGCAGTCGATGCCGCTGGTGCAGCAACAACAACTACAAATCAATTGGACAATATTAATATGGCACTCATGGAAAATATGGGCTATGATGGACCTCAAGATACTAATCAACATCATCATCAACAAATGCAAAGTCTTCACTCAGAACTCCCCCCAGTGGAACCCTCCGTCGGACCTATGGGCTCAGTCTTACCACACACACCATGGGGTTGCAATGAAGATTATGATTTCCCAGCATCTGTTGGACCGGTAATTTTTCTTTTTTTTCTCTTTACTAATGCAAAATATTTATTAAATCGTCACCATGTAAAATTTCCATTCCCAAAGCATATGACTAATATTGAATTGTGTATTAATGTAGCCTGAAGAACAAGCCACAGATGAAACTTACGAACAATTTGAAGAACGTGTATTAAATAAGAGAGCAGCCCAAATGTACCATATCATCAAATCCAAATTGGATGGAGAAACAACAATTCCATTCTCTACAATGTGTACATCACGGAATAGTCGAAAGCAGGTAGCCCAAAAGTTTTACACTCTACTCGTGTTGAAGAAATATCAAGCTGTAGAATTGGTACAGAATGGGTCTTACGAGGACATTGCTGTGACACGAGGACCCAAGTTTGATTGTGCATCTCTTTAAATTGACCTTTTCATGTATTATTAAGTTGAATTTTTTTTGGTGGAATGAGAAAAAAAATACAAAAAAAATTATGATGAAAGTAAACATATAATATAAGATTATTAATTAATGATAGTAGTAGAATAAGTCCCATCATCATTTTTTTTCAAGAATAGAAGATAAAAAGTGTAAAATTATTGTAGGGTCCCTGTCGTTAACCTACCTACCTATATAAGTACACACACTTAAGATATAAAATTGAAGTTTTAAAATTATTGAAGTACTTTACGTCTTCTGGAATATTTTCTACTTAGTCAGTTCTGAAGGATAATATATAGTATGAATACTCGGGGTAAAATAATCATTATAATGCTATTTTTACTGATCATAATATTATTAATAAATACATATTATTACTATATGCAATATTATTTCTCATTACGATAATTTTATTTTACAACTGGAATCATATGAGAACATTTTTAACTTACCTATACAGACGACATAAACTATATTTAATACTACATATTGATAAGATACTGATATGAAAGTAATAATGGTACAAACTTTGTCAGCGTTTTTATTGTGTATACGTAATATGCGCGTAAGATCAAGTTGGCCTCAATTTATGACTCAGAGAGAACTATTAATTTATTATTATTACGATAATACTAGTTCCTATCACTGTTGTTTCCAGACTGTCTCGTAATTGAAAATTGGTCGTGAAACAGTTTGACAGATCCCTCATTATCATTTGCTCCCTTGTTGAATTTCGTATTACATGTTGAATGTTGACAAACTAACAAGTACACATGAAAAGATTTTTTTTGTAATAAGCTACATTGTGTAATAATTCTATACATAAATTATGATTAACATTTATGACGCCATCATGAAAATTACAGAAGATTGGACACAGGTAAAATGTCACAGTATACTTGTAATTTATTATTCAATGTTTTACTGTCATCATCTTTGGTAATTTACATTCTTTTTGTGAATAAAAGTTCAAGTTACAAAAATACGTGACGACGTAGTGTGTATTATTACGCTCTCAGTTCTTTATCATCATCATCCTCAAAGATTCATACACATATAATGTTTCTAATACAATATTTGATATATATTTGTTTTAAATTCTATTACAATTATAACATTTTTCATCATGATTCATATCAGTCATTACTTTACTCGTCCAATGTGTTTTATTTTACAATAATATGACACTTTGTCCTCGTCAAGCAAACCTTACATAAGTATAACAACAGTAACGATACACAAGTCACTTTTACGTATTCATTTTACCCCTTGTTTTATACACACGATTAATATATTTTAAGGGAAGAATGGCAGCCGTAATTTAGATAATACTTAATTAATAACGTGTCTAATTATTATTAAAGTTTTGAAATTTGATTGTCTGATTCTCCTCTCTCAATTCTGCAGTATTGCAGAATATGTAAGTAGTTTTTAAGCTACTTAAATAACTGGAAGTACTCATCGAATGTGACATAATCTCCAATATGTATTGGCTTTCAACAAGGATGACGGTATACCAAGTAGATATAATCATGTTAGCCAATTATTTTTTTAAAAAACCTCATTAGGCATAATGGATTTTTTTACTGTCTTAACCCTATTTGAGAACTGAGTCTTTCGCTTAATTCAATTCATAAACGGCTTTTGTAGAAAAAGACTATTCGAAAAAAAGTGAATGAGAAGGAATATCAAAAAAGATCATGAAAAATTGTACTGAATACTCACTGAATCATCTGGTTCAAAATCAATAGTGAAAACTATTCACTGAAAACTAAACACACAAGTTCCTAGTAATAATAAGGAACGTTCATCATAAAACAAAGATTTTTCATATGTAGTCTGTAATATAAATTTGTTCATCGTCTTAATTTGATCGCACATTAAGCATAAAACTGAACAGAAGAGTATAGTATAAATAGTAGGAGAATATCTATCGTAGACTACATTATAATTTTGAACTCTACAATGTTGACACACGAAGCTATACTGTATTCATACACCTTTAACGCATAAAGTTAAGTACACACTTCAAAATAAGCAAAAGTACAAAATTTAAAAACTAAATATAAATATAATACAGGAATTTCATTGAGATCACAAGGCGCTTTCATGTTTGTGTGTTGTTTTGTAATGTATATTTTAACTACATTAATCTTATAAATCTTATATGGAATATAAATCTGTATTTATTAGGGGCTACTCAAGAATTACGTCAAAATTCGCTTGCCTCGTTTGACAAGCTCTTCCTTGTCAATGACAAGTTGTCATACATTTCAATACACAATTTCCTCACACAAATACGGGTCAGCTCACAGCACCTGACCCAAAGTTACGTAACTCTTGAATGGCCCCTTAGACTAAGAGTCAGTTCAAGACATTTGACGTTTAATTAATGAACAACAAATAGTAACCTATAAAGTACTTTATACTTTTTTG
>WJFB01001632.1:0-28545 GCA_009870185.1 Pygmarrhopalites habei
AAGTGGATCAATTACCTTTTCCCTTGGCTACACCGAGATATGACTTTCAGGAAATAATTCGAAAAGCTACAAAAGTTATTCCAGATGAAAGTTGTCTACTTTACTTAGGCCCTCCCTGTATAAGTTTTACTCTTACTCTATGTAGCTATAGGCGTCGCATATGTGTGCTACATTTGCACAATTTCATATATGAAATTTCAATCGCTTTCTATTCGGTGAAGCGGAGGGGCGGTGTATGTATTTGTGTGTGTGTGTGTATGAGCTTTTCCTAGGATGATTGTGACACTTTGCTACTCTCATGCTGTACACACACACACAACTGTTCCTTCACTACATACTCTTGACCTGCTCCAGCTAGCATGAAACTTGGAGTTAGTACTTTTTGAACCAGGGGACTACAACTCTGACTGTAGTTTCACAAATACCGTACACGTCTTTCAATCCGGTCTCCAATTTCACTCTTCCAAATTGTCATAAATTATACATACGCAAAGACATCGTTTGAATGGGCAGGCCAGTCTACAAATTGATGTTCTACAGTTGGTGTGTGTGAGTGTACGTATGTGCTTTGTTACGCTAAATTCATGGATGTCCCCATAATTCTCATAGTCTCCATGTTACATCAAAAAAGGAGGAAGAGAAGGAACCAAATTGACTATATAAGTCTCATACTTTATCAACTTTACAAACTTTCCTCCTCCTCCTCCCCTTGCTTACATCTAACATACTCAAAAACACACACACATGAGGAGTGGTAGGGAGCAAAAGCAACAACAGAAACGAAATTCGCAAGAAAGTTTAAAGTATTTCTTCACACACATAGACACACACACTCACTCACGAGCACTCGATGTACATGTAGGCATAACATTGAGCTTGTGTATTGAGGAGAAAGTCGTGTGTGTGAGAAATGTTGCCATGTCGTTCAACTTTTCTCTCTCTTTCTTATATCTTCAGAGTAACTCTAATTTCCCAACCCTCAATTGTGCTTACATACATACAAACGTAGTATTACGTAGAGCACACACACGGAATGTCCTGAGACTGCAGTTTGAACAGTTGCATTTTTTCCGAGTCCTGCCCAAAGGAAAGAACAACAAAATGAAAATTGTTTCAAAAATTCCTAATTTTTTTCCTCTTCTCCTCCTTCTCCGTCGTCCTTTCATGGTTCTCCTCATTCTTCTTCCGTCTCCATTCCCCTTTGATTTGAGAAACTTAAAAAGTTGTAAATGTAAGAAGGAATTTGACTACTTATGTTTTTATCATCCTCTCCTCCTCCTCCTCTTCTTCCTCCTCCATCAGAATCCTCGCTCTAGACAAAAAAAACGAAATGGAGAAAGATTGACTTGAAGGCTTTGCATTATAGTGGGTAACATGATGGAGCATGCCCTTCTTTTTCTCGTTTTACAGTTACTTTCCTCCTCTCAAACTATACATATTTACTCCCCCTCTCCCTCGTATATTCCATTACGATTCCTTTTTTCCCAGCATCTGCTCTCTCCCAAAAATACGTGTACAGTGGAGAAAATACTTTATTTTTTTCCTGGTGTGCTGGAGAATAGAGCATACATAGTTTGAACGACTGTGTGTGTGTGTACAGTCGTAATGGGTACATGCGGAAGGCTTTAGTAGCTTGTGACATATTTGCAAGTTGGGGATTTGGAGATAGTTTCCTTTGAATACAAATTTTGTTCCTCCTCCTCCTCTTTTCCCTCTTTTCCTCAAAGACAATGTAATGTTACCATTTTCTCTACACTCCTGCTTATGTTTTATGCTTACACTTTAACTCTCCCTCTCTCTTCCCAATCCTCCCTCCACATTTTGAAGAGTAAAGGAAGATACTTTTACTTTCAAAGTCTACATTTTTCACGGGGATGTTCCAACAAATGTGGGTCCCCTTTCTCCTCCTCCTCCTCTGTACAACAAAAGAGAGAAGCAGACTTTCACTCTGTCTCTGTATCTCTCTATTTCGCGATTGTCTCCCAGTCGTCATTCCTTCACACTTCCTGATTTCCTTTCCCTTCACCTTCTCCCCACTTTGGTGGGTCAATAGAAAAACCACGGAGGAGGTGAAGAAACTCGTGGTGATTGTGGTCTACCACACTCTGTATTTACATGGTTCAATCTCTTGTGCTACCCTCCTCCCTGTTGTGTATTCTCCTTGTTTACACATTTCCCCACATCCATCCATCCCATCTGTTTCTCACTGTACATTCCACATGTATTGATAGCTTGTTGGCTAAAAAGGGAGAATCCCCTGGAGATTCATTCCTTGTAAAAAATTTCGGAAAACTTTCTGAACACTCAATTTTCCTCAGAATTTAGTCTACTGTGGTTGTGAAGCATTTTTCAAGGCAGGGATAAGGCTCAACACATCTAAAAGGATTTTGATTTTGAGTTTTTGGCTAGACCCTGATTACATGAGACTGAGACATGGGTCTGAGTTGTGTGTGTTGTGAGTGAGTGTGTGTTGGCCATGATTTCAAATAAATCTCAATTATAAGTTGGGCAGTGGTGAGGTGGTTGTGGTGGTGAAAGCGTGATAAACATGGGAGGGGGCATGTTCTCAACATGAACACTTTTTGCACTCGTATGCGTTCCCTATACAAAAAGAAAAAGAACAAGGGAACAAATTGCAGTTTATGACGAATGAAAATGTGTAGCCTTCATTTATTGTACAGCGGGTAAAGCAGGCAAGGCAGGGAAGCAGAGAGGAAGGAAGGGCATGAGAGAAAGAGAGCCTCATAGTAAAAAAAAAGTGGTAAAAACAAAAGACGGAAAATTCGGGAGCTTTTGCGCCCTGCCAAACTCCACACTCGAAGCCTCGATATGTGCTGGAGATAGGGAAAGTGGGCTGCCGTTTCACAGCCTGACATACAATACACACACACGTACCTACATATACGTATACGTGTGTGTATGTGGTGTACGAACATACAGTGAAAGGAAAAGGAGTGAAAGAGAGAAAGGCTTTTTGGTTGTGACTGTCTCTTTGACTGTGGTTGTACAGGCTGCTGTAACTCGGCTCCTCGTGTGTGTGTATGTGTGTGTGTAAAGTAAAAGGCTGGAAATATGGTGCGAGGGTTGCCTCCACTCCCCGGCTCCGACTCCGCACACTAAGAGTTTTCTCCTACTCGTAACGGGGAGTCAGTCGAGGAAAACAAGAGCTCATGTGATTACTCTTCTCGGATTTTCTCCGTCTCGGCAAACATCGTTACGTGTGTGTGTATGCGTATATGTGCCTGTGTTAGTGTGTTTGTACGTTATGCAGTCCAGCCCTATCCTCATCGTCGTCTTCTTCACAACAGGGCAAGGGAAACAGACGGACGACTGGAGGAACTCGAGTTGACTGAAGGTTCAAGAAGCAAAATTCAGGTTTTGTGGTTTTGACTGTCCCAAAAAGGTAATTTTCAACACACTCTCATTTCTCTTATACAATATTTGACATTATTTGACTGTGATTATCTTTAAACAGACAACGCCTTACCAGTAGCCATGGGATTTGAGAGGAGGAAGGGGGAAGGGAAAGGGGATTTCCAGATTATAATTCCTTTTGCACAATTTTAATTGCACTTCATTGAAGGTAGGGAAGAGAGAGAGAGAGAGAAAGAGTTGATTGGGAGATGCTGAGAGTATGTGGGTTTCGGGAGATGAGATAGGGAAAATATATGGAGGAGTCTCTTCAAGTTGAAGGAGAAGACCGCAAGAACTCACAGAGTTGTCGGTCGGGTAGAGGGAAAAGCTTGAGCTTGTCGGGATCATCGGGACATACAGAAAGATGGGTAAAAGAGAGGGAGAGAGAGAGAGGCAGGAGCAGAACATAGAGAGACTGGGAAAATGTTGGCCCGAGTTTGTGACACCAAAGACCAGATTTAGATTTAGCTGAGAAACCTTATTAGGGCTGTGACGGTGGGCTTGTGTGCCAAATATTGTGCGGCCTTGCGTGTGTGCCTCTCTTGTATGAGAAAGAGTGAAATAGAGAGAGCGCGCATCTCTCTTTCTCACCATATCCCCGTCAAAAATCCTCAGCTCCTCACTCTCCCACTACTACACACTGAGGGAGACATACTATTTTTTGAAGATGGAATACATTTTGAAGCCTCCTCCCTCCACCTCATGTTTTCATCTCTCCATCCTCTCAGGCAGAATGTGTGTTACAATGTGTGTGTGTGAGGATTCACTCTTTCCCGCTCTCAAGTTCAAGAGAGAGAGACAAGAATTTATCACACTACTTCTTCATTGTCGTCCACAGCCAGCCCGGTCTCTCCACCTCAGTTCTACTCCTCCTCTTTAAAGAATGGAAAGACAATGGGATAGGGAAATGAAGAGTCTAGGACAATAGTCGAAATTTATGTCCAGGAATTATGGGAGACAGTCCACCCTCCGACGTCATCCTCCATTTCATCCTATTCAATGAGTAGGACGTAGGACAGAAAAAATTAACTCTTGACAAAGATTGAAATTCAATTTTGATTCTAATTCTACTCGCATCACTCTTCCACTCTCTCTCAATTGTTTCCAAGTGGGACAGAACAAGACAAAGGAATGGTCGGATGACATGTCAATTAGATGGGCGGTATAATTAGTAAAATATTGTCTAGCCAATTCAATTTTTTTTGTAGGAGATTCTCCTTTCAGTACATTCCTTGGATTTTGAAAAATAGTGGAAAAAACACCTTTTCTCCACATGTAGTCCACATGTAGTACTACAATACATATAGTGTGAGGAGAGGAGGATAAGAAAGTGTAGATTGATATTCGGGGTTGTCCTTTATATGTAGCACCGCTAACTGAATACTTTGCACCTATAGAAACCCACGAAACAGCCGGGAGACAAAGTGAGGGGAAAAGGGATCGGGGTTGTCCCACAACTTTTTCTGTGCGAGAGAGAGAGAGAGAGAGAAGATTACAGGGACTAGAGAGATAGAGAGAAGGGAACCAGTTTGGCAGGGATATTTTCCCCCTTCTTCGAATGTTCAGATTTACCTATTCTTGTCTAAGGAGTGGAGTGGAGTGTGTGTTGGGTGTGTGTGTGTGGATGGGATGGTGTATGATGTGCTCTAATTTTAACATTTGATTTTTCTAGGAGGAGCTCCATTCTGAGCCGGTGAGCAAAAATAGCTTCATTATCTTCCAGCGACGGTGAGTCGTGACATGGGCCGGTGGACTCTGCTCTTCCTCTTCTTCTACTGCTCCTCTTCTTCTTCATCATCAGCTTCTTCAGCCTCTTCCTCCTCCCCTGCTCTTCGTCGTCGGCTCTTGGATCCGTCGTTCTCCTCCTCACAAATATCTCGCTCTTGTTACTCTCCTCCAACTCCCACTGCCTCCCTCCTCCTCCCGACCGTCGTCCGCTGACTCCCTGTGACTGTGGACGGCTGTGTGCGGGTGCCAGTGCAGAGTGCCAGTAGTGGGAGCCTTGCTAGCACACAGTAGCACACACGGCAAAAACCGAGACTCTCTTTTTCTCTCTCCTCTCCTCCTCCTCACCAAAAGTCAGGAGCAGTTTCGGAGTCACACAGCAAAGGCTTCTCATTCCCCCACTTCACAGTCTCCATCCAGCCAACACACAACATCCAACCACCAGGCGAGGAAAACACAAAATTTCTCCCTCCAATCCAACAAACTCTCTTCAAGCACACACATACTCTACACACGTCTCTCCAGACTCTGACGTCCCCTCCACTCACTCCTCACCACAATCAATCAATCAATAGCCAATTTTGAAAAAATAAACAAAAAATTATTTTAAGTGTGCTCCCTCCATCCATCCCTCTGCCTCTGTCTGCCTGACTCTCCGTGTGGTGTGTTCGTGTGTGTGTGTGGCCTACGTGCTTCTTCTTCATCTCAGCCCAAACTTGTTCTCCTCGAGAGAGACAGAAACGGAGAGAGAGGAAAAAAAGAGAATTCTTCTTCCAAAAAAAACTAATCTCTCAAACAGTGAAATCTCTCTCCTTCTTCTAATTAGAATACACATTCTACCAGTTCACCGGGATAAAGTGTGCTGTCCATATTAGTGAATTCTTACTTGGAGAAAAGGTGCTCAAATTACAAAGAAAGACAAAACACAAAAAATAATAAATTTATTTTTCTTATTTCAAAATAAATCAGTGTCTCTCTCTCTCTCTCTCAATTCTATCTCTATCTTTTTATTTTCTTTCTTGTGATTTCTGGTGAAAAAAAAATATTGTTTTTTTCTCTTATTTTTTTCTTTTTATTTTGACCAGTGAACCTTTCTCGATCGAGGGCTTGTTGCTTGTGACGGGGATTGTGAAGCAGCTGGAGATTTCATTTTATTTGAGTTTTTCTTTTCTTTTCTTTTTTTCTGTGACGAAATATCTATCTCACTGTGTTCTCTATCACGATCTCAGTCTGAAGTTAGAGTAGTCGTCTCAGGAGAAGATTCTCAAGGAAGAAAGAAAAATAGTCAAAAAAGTGAAGCTCCGACATAACCTAAGTATAAAAATACAAAATCATAATAATATCCTCCTCCTCAACATTGTTTTATTGCCCAACTCGAATTTTTTCTTTTTGGAAAAATAAGGAAATCATCAACCCAACAACAAACGACACCCAAATTTTCTTTCCCTCTTTTTTCTTTACTCTTTTCGTGACAAGTGGTGACTAGCTGGTACGGATTGTACTCTTTCCGTATTATTTTATTTCTCTGCAAAAAAAAATAAAAGTGAGATTCGGGAGGGAAGGGAAAATAATTGTAATTTGGAAATAATTATTTTTCAAAGTTCCACGACATCAACAACACGAACAAACAAGGAGAACGACTAGAGTGTGGACAGTGCTACAAATATCCTTCAGTTTATTTCTGATCAGGTAAGTCATTTCTTTTAAATTCCTGCACCATGAAAAAGAGTGGAATAGGCGACAAAGACAAAATACTTTTCTGTGTGTCAAATCCACACAAAAAAAAGATCCCCGATTTGACCAGATGTAAGCATCAACTCGAGCTCAGACCTTTTCTGTAAAAATGAATCAACTTTTTTCATCTATAGAGATTAGGAACTGTCACACACACACTATACACACACATTGCTAGTGGTACAGTAGAGTGACTATCGTATCCCATTATTAAATTGTGTCTCAATATTGGCGGAAGTCTCTCAGAGAAATTACGAGTTGGAAGAGAGGAGAAGGTTTTCCGGAACGTCGTTCCAAAAAAACTTGGAAAATTTTCCCACTGTCCATTTCCGGTTGAACAATTTCAATCCGGCTTCCCCCTTCTCCTCCTTCACTTCCACGCTCAAATCTTTTGGGAAGGGGGAGGGGAGGAGGAGACAGAGAAGAGTTGTGAAGGAGGAGGAACAGTGAGAGAGCCAAGTTTATTTTCATTGAACGTTTTCTGTTATGGATAAATAAACACGGGTGCAAGTTTCCATTGAGCCTTCCCTCTTTCTCTCTCTCTCTCTGTCTCTCTCTCAGTTGTAGCATTTTGAGAGAAATATTATTACAAATTTTAATTTTAAAATTTTTTTTTTAAAATATGGTTGGCTAGGAAAAATCTTTTTTTCCTTTTTTCCCCGCACAGTCTGTGTCACATGGGCACATGTGAAGATTGAGAAAGACAACGTTGAAGAAACAACTATAGGGTACACGCACACACACACAAGGTAAAGTTGAATGTTACACAGAGAGAGATAAAGAGTAAGAGCACACACATACACACACGTTACAAGTTGACTCCATGTAATGAAGGATGGAATGGAGAAATCGCCCACGTCCTCTCATCTCATTTTGTTTTCCCTTCTCAACATACAAACACACACATTACACACACATGCACACACACTCCTCATCATCTTGTCTTCCTTTTTTCTGATGACATGTGTACATGCATTTGGATTATAACGCTTTTTCCCCCTTACTCACAGTGTACAGTGCAGAGTTTAGAGAGTAGTCGTTCAAAAAATATCTGAAACTTGGATGTTGGAACACAAACTCGGAGGTCGGTTCCATGATATGCGCATGAGACTCTCTCTCTTCTCTTTCTATGACGATGATGATGAGAGAGGAGGGGGGTAGTCGAGCCGAGTACATTGGCTCTCTCCCTCTCCTAACCTCCAAAAACCTGAAGATTAGCTCTCCACGAAAATACAGGGAGAGGGAGATCACATAGAATGTCTTGCCGACTCATATGCAATGGAAAAAGCTTTCCACACATCCATCCTTCCACCTACAGAAACAGAAGGAGGGGGAGGAACACATACACAACTAACCACTACACGAAATTTAAATGTTGTGAGACTTTTGAGTAAGTAAACAAGGGAACATTTTGTGGAAAAAAACTTTCTTTTTTAATACAAAAAAACAAAGTGACACTGAGTCTACAAGATCTCCTCTCACTCAAGAACCATGATAAAAAAAGAGCAGCAGGAGTCACACCACAAAAAAAGTCTAAATGACTTTTCACTACCTATTCTTCTTTCACTTTTACGAAGATCTATGGGCTCATTCATCCAATATCTTTTTTTCTGCATGCAGGTATAAAAACACACTCACTCACACTCTCATGAGTCACAGGGAAAAAAAGTTCCCTCTGAGACTTGATCTACAAGCAATTGACGGTGTGCATGTGTGTGTGTGTGAGAGAGAGAGAGAGAGGAGTGTAGTTGACTTGCCATCGAATCAACGAGAGAAATTAGAAATTCTCTCTTCTCCATCTCTCACTCTATCTCTCCTTCCACCCAATCTCAGTTCATTTATTTATTTCTCTCTGGCGAATTAGCTTTTCCTCCCTCCTCTTCCTTCCAACCAACTCTCACACTTGACTTTAATCAGTCAATTTTGCGGGAGTCATCCATACACAATATAACTGCAGTGTGTAACCTACATATGAGAGAGAGAGAGAGAGATGTGGATGAGGAAGAGTGTGTGTGAGGGGTTCTTCCAGCAGAAGTAAAAGATCCTCCTCCCAATCCCATCAATTCTTCCCCAAATGTAATCATCCGACTAAGACAAGAGAGAGAGGGGGAGAAATACCAAAATCTAAAATACTTTGGCTCCAGCTGTTGCTTTTTCTTTTGCACATTCCTCCAATCGCCATTGAGGCGTGGCCTCTATCACATGAAAATCCTTTCTCCTCGTCTTTCCTCTCCATTCGCTTATCTTCCCAATCAAAAGTGTCCTCAATTTTTGAACCAAACTACCCAAAATGTTGTGTCCAAAATTTAAATTTCCCTCTCCACAATCACTGAGAAGGGTTATTTTTGTTGTTACTCTCCTCTCTGGCTTATCCGAAAAGTCATTTCCCCTGTAAGAGAAGAGAAGAGGGGAGAGAGTAAGCGTGTGTGTGGGTAATGTCATCATCATTTGTAGAGCTCAACGAGAATGACGGTGAACTTACTTGTCTCTGTAATTTAATGTGGATTAGTTTACATTGACTCGGATTTTTTGAAAGAGAGAGTAAAGTACCTTTCGGTTTTCTACTATAAATGCCCGAGTCGATAATGGGAGAGTTTGAGCACGCCGAGTTCTCCTCCTCCCCATCATGGAATGTCATGTGGTGTGGAACAAGGAAGGGAAACGAACACTCCGTCAGACCGTCCAAGTTGAATTTGATGTGACTTTATTATTTCCCATGGCCATCATCATCCACGATGGTGGATCGTTCCCAAAATTATGTAATTGATGATATGAGAAAGGAAGGCCCATCCATTCCTTTCAACTTTTTTCTAATGTCCCTAATATCATATTATGTGATGGAGGAGGACTCTCTCCCTCCTCCTCCTCCTCCTCCGCACAACTTTAACTTAAATGTCTTTACATTTGAGCCTGGGAGGGGAAATGAGGACATGAGGACATGAATTGTCATTTCTATCAGACAAAGCTGACACACACTGACACTGTAATAAGTATTACATAAGTATGTGAAGGCTACCTCCCTCTAATAGAATAGAGGAAAGCCTATGTGTAAATATTAACCATCATTCTGGACGAGTTTCCTTTCTCTCTCTCTCACTCTTCCCCACTCGACTGGATAATTTACTTTTTAGATGGAGAGAAAGCATGGCACTCTCAGAATGGAAGAGGGTCGTTCAATGAGTTGGCTAAATTTAAATGCAAACAAAATACACACACACTTTCTCCCCTCTTCCTTTTTCTCCGTGATTTCATCAACCATTAGGTAGTCATTAGAATTCAAACCACATCGGCACACACGGAACAAAATGCAACTTGCTATTTACCCCTCCTCAAGTACCATTTCCCGAACAATCCAAATAATATGAGAAAAATCCCTCTTTTCTCTCTCTGTCTTTTTTTCATTCAGACTTTCTCTCTTTTCTTTTTCGTTTTCCTTGTTATGATATCCTCTTATATTTTTCTCCATCTCTCTAATACACCCCTCCTCATAAAATTATTTCTCAGCTCTCCACCGTTTCACTTCTTGTATAATAAGAATGAAATACATTTTCTTATTTCCATCTTCTGTTCTTTATTTTATACGGTACTTGTGATCCACATTCACGTGAACACGGTCCTCCCATTGATCGAAGTTGGGTTGAATGTGGGGAGCTGAGATGGAATAGGATAGATAAAGAAAGATTGTGTGTGTTTGGTGGAGTGAGGGCGAGGGTGAATGGCTCCTCTCCTTTTGTCTTCTGTAAATTTTATGATTCTTTGGAACGTGGCCCAAGTCTCTTGTTCATCATCTCTCCATCTCGAAGTCTGGAAATCTCTCTCTCTCTCTCTCCATCCCTATCTCAGAATAAAGATACTCCACACTTCGTTCTGCCTCCTCCACTGTTTTGAAATAATTACAAAAGTTGAAAAGTAAAAGTAAATTTGAGGGAAAAGAGAAGGAACAAGGAAAGGGTGGTGGTCTGCTAAATTTTTTGCGAGGAAAATCACAGAAAAAGAGAGGGGGGAGAGGAAGGGGCAAAAAAATGTGGTGTAGTTAGTTGGGTGGCCAAAGATAAAGATGAAATCTCCGCCCTTTCCTCGTTTTCTCCACACTTTGACCCCAGACACTCCACACTTTTCAAAATCTTTTCGTTTCTTTGTTCTTCCCACAATTTTTTTTACATCCATCTCATACAGGAGGGGAGCAGGATATAAAAAATTAGGTGAGTGAGGAGGGCATTTCTAGTTTATCTTTTCTTGTCTCTTTCCCACTCCCCCCTCCTTTTCTCTCTAAAAAGAAGAATGTGGGGAGGAATTTGAGCTGAAAATGACAAGTCGGAGATGAGGAGACGAGAAAAAAGTTGAGGATAGACAGAGCTGGCTATGCATCTGCAGATTCGCACACTCTCCAGTCTTGTGTTTGTGTGTGTGTATTCTGGATGTGTGGATTGTCTTGTATTTGAGTTGGATAAAAATAGCTCGACATTCTCTGTGTCGACTGTCCCAGACTCTCTCTCTCTCTTTTTATTTTCTGTCTCCGTATGTCCATGTCGAAGGACTTCTCTCTGGGATTCTCTCGCATTTTTTTCTCACACGAAAATTCTTTTGCGAATTCCTTTGCTTTTGCTCTTTTCTCTACTCGTCACGGCACTCATACGACTACGACTACTACTTTACTATGGAACGTATTTTCACTCTGGTCCATCCAAATTGCGGCAACTGCCCTGAGGATGTCGGAATGTAGGAGTAAGGGGGAAATGAAGGCAGGGAATAAAAAGAGAGAGAGAGAGAGCAAAAAAAAGTTGGACGCTTTTGGTCAGGAGAGAGGCATTTCAAGACAGAGAGATTGGGAAGGAGACAAGAAAGGGAGTGAGAAGCTTGGATGTCTGAGAAAAGTTGAGATGAGATGAGAGAGAAAGTCATGAAGAAAAGGAGAAGAGGGGAAAAAATGTAACATGATTTTCCCTCGCTTTCACTCCACTCGATGCTGACTTATAGGATTTATTAGAGTGAAGGTGTACTGCCTGCCTGCCTGTCTCTGTAGTGTGTGTATAGTCAGTCAGTCAGGGAGGCAGTCTATATTCATTTTGAGTAATTCCATTGCCCCCTTCTATCTCCGTCCTCCATCCTCCGCCTGGGCTCCACTCTTTCTCTCTTTCTGTTTGTGCTCTCCTCCTCCTCTACCTCTTTTCCCTTTGATGTGTCGTCAAGACATCCCCCCTCCCTCCCTCTCTCTCTCCGTCTATTTCTCCATTTCCTAGGCCGTGCTACTTTGGGCCCCTCCGAATCAAATCGAAGAATCGAATCAGATGAGATCAGATGAAAACCGCCCTCTCTTCTCCTCCCTACCTTCCTCAATGACTTTTATATCATATGCTCCCAGCCTGGATTGATTATGTGTGTGTCTGTGTAGATCGTACTTTCTCCCATTATATACCTACATGTATATGAGATAAAGACTTTCTCTTCGCTTTCACTTGTTTTCACAATGTCACCTCTCGAGGAAATGTCGTCATCTTGATGAAGACACACGCGCCACTTTACATGTCAACTTTTATCCTCCTCGTACACACACACCATTCTCGCTCTCTCTCTCTCTTTCTCGCTTACTACTCTCCCCTAATTCCCCATATTCTGCCTCCCTTTTTGGTTATCAAGCTAGTCTAGCCTAGTCTGTCTTTCCAAAAATAAATTTTTTAGATGAATTTGATACCCAATTCAACCTTCGTCATTTCCTCCTTAACGGACTGTGGGAATAGAAACGAAAGGAAACACACACACATTTCTCTCTCTTCGATTGAAATCGATGCTGTTTTCATTGAGTAATGTTCACATTTCCGTTTTAACCTCTCATTCCCTTGCTGCCCCTCCAAAAAATGTGTTGCAGTGGCGGCGGGGGAAAGTTGGGAAATTGAAACCCTGTGTTCTTTCCCTCCTCCCCCTTATTTCCTTCACGATAAATGAAGATGATGAAGGAGAGAGAGGGAGAGAGGTGAATGAGAGGGTTAGACACGTGCTAATTTAGATGGAAGGACAAAATAGAAAATTTCATTTTCAAAGACACTGCAGGAGCGCGAGGCCGCCATTCCCATGTAGCCATCGTTGATGGCGTGAGGAGTTTTGGGTGTAAAAGGGAAAGTGAGAATAGAGAGAGATCCTCCACTTCCACTTCCTGCCTCTCACTCTTCCCTCCCTTTTTTAATGAGGCGGATGGCTTTTTGATCTCCATTACTTATGCAGAGGGAACTCTCCGAGGAAGAGAAGAAAAAGCTTTAAGCATAGAGAGACGTACAGGAGTTCCAGGATTTTTTTTATCTAAAATTCCGATTCGTACAAAGAAGGCGACGACGGTCAGGGTGAAGAAGAGAAAGGAACGTGCTCTCTTTGTTTAACCTCTTCAGTCCCCCCCTCTACTTTCTCCTCTTCCTGAAAGGAAAAGGGGGACCCTCGACGGCTGGAAAGTGAGTTCAAAGTGAGGGAGAACATGGAGTTTAAGGCGTGTCTGTGCAAAATCATCCTCTCTACACACACCCTCTTATTGACAAACACGGATGGTGGCTCATTTCCCTCACAAAAAACTTGAGCACAGAGAAGGATAGTCTCTCTTTCTCTCTCTCTCTCTCTCTCATGATAAACACCACCACCCTGCGTGAATTCCGATCCCATTTCCTCGTGTGTGGAATTTTTTTTCTCCCCAATTTTTTTTGTACTTTTGTAAAATAAATGGGTTTTGGCTTCCTCGGGATTTTCTCCAACGCCTCCTCCTCCCTCTCCATCTTACTCTCCACACACACACACACACTCTACCGCCGAAATGCAATGCAATGATGAAGTGAAGTAGGAGAGAGAAGAGAGAGAGACAACAGAAATATTTTAATCACCCTGATTTATTATTCTTATTTTGTATTTGGTGGAGAGAGAGAGAGAGAGAGAGAGAGAGATAAAAGTACGCAATTTACAACTCCAATTCCCAGTTTCATTCCCTCTTCTACTCACACAGTCAAAGTTTCATTGTCAATTCCATGTTCTCTTTTTTTGTTGAACAAAAAACAGCTGCTCCATAAATTCCACTTGAGATATTAACACTTTTTTTATTGCTCTCTTTCTACATTTTGCATAAAAATAACGTTTAGTCATGTACACATACACAGCCAGACTCAGAATGAGGGAGAAAAGGTCCAAAATGTCACAAAAAAATCTGCATGTATTTTTAGACTTTCTCTCTCTGCCCTGCATGTTATTTCCTCTATAGAGTTCAATGTCTCTTGTGCATTTTTCCATGTGGGTGGACATCATTCTCGACACTAGACTTCTGGGACTTTTCAAAAGATGGACAGTAGTCAATAGTAGTGAAGATTTTTTTTTAAGAAAAAAGATACAGGAATAAATTCCGGATTTCCTTTCACCCAGAATCTTTCATCTCTATTGTATCTTTGTTGTGGTTGTGTGAACTTTTCCGCTGAGATTAGAATATTCAAACAAAATGATGGCATTGAGTAGTTTCTGAAATGTTTGAAAAGCCAGAGAGAGGGAGAGGAAAGGAAAAAATTTGAAACAATTTTCCGTGTAAATACATTTGAATGGTAAACAGTAAACAAAGTTTTCAAATTTTCCAAGGTAGATTATACAGGAAGATAAACTTGAGAATTTCAGTTTTGTTTGAAGGAATGAAGAAAGGAGGAATGGAGGAGGAGGAATAAATTCACAAGGAAATTCTGGGTGGTCTATATATATGCGGAACAAGGGACGAGGAGGAGAAGGCATAGGTACATAAAATGGTTTTGTGAAAAAAAGTCAGCTTGCGTCTTCATCTGTCGACTGTGGGTGGTGGGTGGTGGGTGAGCGGGTGATCCGTGTCAATGTGGTCACAGAAGGCAGATGGTAATTTGATAGGGAGTGGGTCAGAATATGATAAAGTTAATGGTAATGATAACTACTCGACACTTAGTCCCTCCACCACACAATCCTCTCCTTTCTCTCCTCTTCATCTGATATGCATCTCAATATTGATGGGGGAGAAAGGTGAGAAGGATGAAGAAGGGGAGTGAGTTGGGTTTTCCTGGAAAATCTAAAATTATTGGGAAATGTGGCTGTTAAATTATGCAGACCGCTACACGTTCCCCAGCTATCCTCCAGTCTGTTGCATACTAATGAGCTGGTCTTCTCTCCATCTAGATCCTTCACGGATAGTCCGCTTTCTCCGCACTTGTTCTCTGTACACTGAAATACATACGCACACGCACACACAGAGAGAAAGAGATTCTCCTACTATACTACGAGACTACTAATGTAGCAACAGTGGGAAATCAAAGTAAACATTAATTCCGTGGGTGAATTTTAATTTGAGTCTGAGACAGAGGGGCTGATTGAATTAAGTGCAAGTACACACAATTAGGAGGGACGACAAATTTTGAATGAGCTGGAGAAAGTAGTGAAAGTAGAAGAAGAGAGGACAAGTCCACCTATCCATCCCTCTGGACGGAGCGGCTTGTGGCTTTCTCCTAGAGAGAGAGAGAGTCTTTTGATCTCACCACATCTCTCCTGGGTGTGTCTTCCTGCCCCTTCTCTCTCTCTTCTTCTTTCCCTCCTGGACAAAAGAATTGACTGACGGACCAGTCCAAAACTTGTCCACACAGACACACACTAAGGACACACGCCCACAGTCTCGCCAGGATAATTATTCTAATTGATAAACATGGCGGAGAGAGTCGTAAAATAATTTGGGATGGAGTCTCAGTCTCCCAAACTTTGTAATGGGGAGGCCATGGGGCTCAAGGATAAAGATAGAGTTAACTACAGATCCTAATTAATTAACTGCTCTAAACTTGAGTGGAGGGGAGAGAGAAAGGTAATAGAGTAGACAAGTCTGATTATGATTTACTCACTTTTGTTCCCACCAACTTTTGAATACTTTAATAAGAAATTAGAGAATAGAGGGGAAAGGAAATCAGGGAGAGCGAAAACTTGGTTTCATTCTCTAGTACATAATAATTATAATTATTGTATAAGTTACAGGAAGTACACAGTCAGAATTTACGGATCGGAGAAAGTCTTAATTGAAATTAAACCTCACTGACTCTCATCCCTTCCACTTACCCTGTTTATCTCATTTTATTACTGAACAAATAAAACGTTTTAATAACATTTTAGCCCTCTTCTCTCCTCTTCCTCATAAAATGCTCAATCAAACTTGATGATGAGTTTACCCTCCTACATTTGATATTCCGACCTGAATATTTAAATGTTGACAAAGGAGGAGGCGAGGGTTTAATTGGGGTGAGACGATTCTAAGGACTTTCCCTCCCTCCCTCCCCTTATTATTCCATCCTACCTCCGTGGTTAGATTTGGGAGGAAGAGGAGCGGAAATACCTGGAAGGATGTAAACAAGAGGAAGAAAATAAAAAGAAAAAAAAATTGTGAAGGGAATTTTAAATGAAGAAGTAGATGGAGGAGGAGGGATTCCCTATTCATTCTTAGAAAAAGGGAGATGGGTTGTGTTCTACTCTCTCTCTTTCTCTGTGTACACATAAAAAATGGCAAGAGTCAACAAAGTTGAGTGTTTGAGAGGAGAGGAGGGGTGTATTTTTTCCCCTGTACACTACTGTATGGAGGCAATCGTCCTTTGGTTTGTATTTATATTTACACTTCATATTTGTACTCCTCTCTCTCTCCTACTCCACCCTCTTACTCAACTAAAACTTTTACCCGGAGTCCGCACAAAACCGAGAAACAAGGAAGGATGCAATGGAAAGAGTGAGTGTGTGTGTGAGTTCATAGTGGCTGTTTAAAAGTTTAAAAACGAGAGAAAAACAAGAGTCACTTTACATCCATACGGAGAGAGAGAGACGGGAGAGATGCTTCGCTCATAAAATCCTCCATTTGGAAATGTCTATCCTCCCTCCACATTCATCTCTGTACGCATCACAAATGTATTACGACTTTTCATCCTCACCATCCGGACACACACCACACCACACATACACACTCTCTCTCACTCCACAGCCATACACAAAGAGAAAGAGGAATCAGCAGAAAAAAACTTGTTACAAAATTCGTTCCCATGCTTCGCTCCCAAACCCACATGGATTTTGTTTTTGGAACAATGGGTTCTCGACTGACTGTGCAAATATCACAATTCAAATTCTACAATAGTATAGAGAAATGGATGGAGGAAAAAACCATTATTGTATTGTCATAATCGGCATTATTTGGACGTAGATCAATACTCACACCGTGAATCAATGTGCGTGTGTTGTGAGGGGGAAAGAGTCGTTGTTTGAAGGGATTCCCATCATTCCTCCCGACACACACACACAACCACATATCCCCATACATGCATACACATACACTCTGGGGAACAGTTTGGACAGACTAAAGTGACACTCATTTGATGTGAATGTGGTCCTGGAGGGGAGAAAGAGAGCTGAAGTGTCTGATTTGAGATTCCAAGGTTGCCTCCAGTCTGTCCCCTTTCTCTCTTTCTCTCTCTCTCTCTCTCTCTCTCTTCTATTCCATTTATGAATGTTTGGACGAGGAAGGCTGAATTTTAAATTCAAATTGTGAAGTCTCCTCCCCGTCCTCCTCCAGTCGACATTCTGTTTTGTGGGTAGAATAATAAATTTAAAAAAGGAGGGGATTTTTATGAATGTGTCCTCTCACTGTCAACTCTACTTCCTCCTCCTCCTCCTTCATACCTTCTAAATTTGGTTGTCAAGTTTGCAAGTTGAAAAAGTCATCAAGTATATGTTGACTTCATCTCCAGCTTAATCTCTTCTTCTTCTTCACACTCCCATGTACTCTCGAATGATCGTATCTTTCCTTTGCTCAAAAGATAAACATGCAAAATGGCAGGATGTGGGTATAGACCATCTTCTCATGTGAGAGAACACGTTCTCATGGACAGAGCGGAAAAGACGAGGAGAAGAAAAACTCGGAGGCAGGGAACTCAGAGGGGCAAAAGGGGCAGAGGCAACACGGCATGAAATTATTACAAACATAAATGGATCGAGTGTTGTGTGTGTGTGTGTGTGTGAACGTAGCTAAACTGCTCGATTCAAATGTCTCACACAAAATTTATAATTACAAACTTTTCAGCCGCGCAGGATTCTTCCTCCCATTTTTTTACCCACCATTCCCCTCCCTCCCTCCTCATTTCTCCATCATCATCTTTCTTCTCCTCCACCTCCCCCTTAAACTCTCACCCGGAAAAAAACAGCAAAAACGGAATAGTGTCTTAAACACACAAGACAAAAAAGTCCTCTCTCTCTTGTTTTTGTTTTCCTTCTCTCTCTCTCTCCTTCGTTTTAGCAATTCTGAATTCATTAGCATTATTTAATTTGCATTGAATCCTCCTCACACACAATTTCTCTCTTGCTTTAATTATGAGAGGGAGAGGAAGAGAAAAACTTGGGAGGAATAGGATTCCAAGCCTATCCGCAAGATGTGTATGGAAAATGTGGGTTTTGATTTTTTTCCTCTCTCTCTTCCCATACTCATCACACATTAGACTCTCTCCTCCATTGTCTCCGTTTGTTGTTTCTGGAGGATGGAAAAAAATTTTGAGCACACTAAACGGGAAAAATAGAGAAGAGGAGGAGGATTGAGGGGGGAGAGACTGAGTATCCCAAGATTGGATTGACATGAGTGTGGGCATTGTACTACATACAAATTTACATTACAACTAAACACACGCCCAAGTCTCTCTCTCTCTCTTTGCACAAGACACCAACAACATAGTAGTAGTAGTATAGATTATGACTCTCCAACTTTTCCTTCATTCCCTCCGTTCATACCATGGCCCTGGAAAAGTTTGAAGAGTACGGAGAAAGACTAGAATGAAATTTTCAAGAGTAAAGTCCCCAGCTGGAGCTGGTGCTTACTACGTGTATGCTATGCTTCGCCATGCTATACTTTATAGCACAGTGTGTGTGTGTATGATGGACGGCCTCTGTGTATTTTGATGTAGGCAATGTTAGGATGGGAGGGGTTCTGAGAGTGTAATCTCACTTTGGCAGCGATGAAAGTTTAATATTGAAATGTAATTCTCATTTTTTTTGTTTAAATTTAAGGATGTTCACTAAAAAGTTGAGAGAGAGGAAGAGAGAGTCTGCTCTTGCTTCAGAACTCTTTGAATAATAAAATGTTTATAGATTTTCATGGATGGAGAGAGAGAGAGAGGAAAGTCGTTGATCATTAAAAGTTGGTGGCGTGTTGTTGTGCAAATTTGTCGGTGGTTATACGGCAACACAGAGAGAGAAAGGGGGAGGAGGAGGAGGGGGAGGCCCTTAATAAGTGAAAGTGCCAAGATTTTCCCAGAGACCTGGGATGGAGAGATAGGAGATACGGGGGAAAGAAAAGAGAAGGGAGAGATAAAGATGCAGGTGTGAAGCTCTGGAGCTGGAGGCAGTGCATTTTCATGTGGGTAAATGAGGGGATTCATTTGAATGTGAATGCGCCCGGGACAATCTTAGCCCAAGGAGAGGGAATGTTCATGCCCATCTATTTTTAACCACATACACACACACTCACTCTCTCTCTCCTCCTCCATCGCACGTTCGTCACGATGACTTTAAATAATATCTCTCTCTCTCTCTCCACTGCCGCATTCCCTCCCTCTAGCCTCAGCTCAGCCCCCTCTCCTCTCCTCTCTCTCTCCACGAATATTATGCACACACACACACGCTGAGGACTTAGGACTGAACATTTTTATTTGCAAGCTAATCTACACAGGAATTCTTTTCTGAGCAGCCACTTGGGAATTCCTTCATTTTTTTCCCTTCTCTCTCTTTGCTTCTCATCTTTACCTCTTCTAATTCTCTCTCTCTCCTTCTCCATTTTACTCCCTTTTAACTTTACAATTAGCAACGCTCTACCCCCGCTCAGCCCTGCAAATTAAAGAATTTTGAGAATTAAAACACTAAATCCCACTTCCACTGTTCCTTCTCTTCCCCAGTACAAGAAAGAGGGACTTCAAAATTCTCACGCATACGAAGCCTGGGATTCAGTCTCATTTATAATGTACTTTACACAGTTTTGGAAAATGTTGAAAGTGGAGTGTGGCCGTGAGAGACGAGGGGTGATGTTTTGCAAGTGTCAATCTCCTCCTCCTTCTCCTCCCTCCTCCAGTCAACGACGGCCTTGCATAACTCAAAAGAAATTAATTAGTAAAACAACATTTTACCCCTCTCCTTCTCTCTGGGTGTATGTGTGTGTACTTCATCCAAATTTAATTTTTAGCAAGGGACGTCAATTATCCAGGAAATTATGTGTGCTCAACCTCCACCAAAATGGTTTATTGTGCACATCCCCAATTTCCACAAATATACGATGAAAGTAGGATTTCGAATGACTCGGTCTAATTTAATAAGGGCCATTAAAAGTCCTACTCTGTGTTGGAGAAGTTTTTGCACAAGAATTTTGTGGAAAATAATTTTTTGTCCAGGCCATATTGACATGCAGCCCCATCTCTTTTTCTCCCCGTTTTTCGAATAGGTTTTTTAAAAAATCGGAAAAGCCATTCTGGACCTTATTTTTGTCTGACTCAACTAATTAACGTTAGGAGAAGATGGGGGAGTGTGAAATATATTTATTTTTTCCCATACACCCGTCCCATTCCCTTCAGACCTGTCTGTACAGAATCATTGAGGCGAACACGGAATTTTGTCCATAATTCTCGTAATCATCATCTCTCCAGCACTTAGTTTCATTTCATGCAGCAGGCGGGAGATAAAGAGAAAAAAGAAAGAGATTTAGTTGAAAAATTCTACCAAGTGTAATTTGGACAGAACGAGTTCTCTCTCCCTGTGTCTGTATGTTTGTTCATTTGTGTGTGTGTGTGTGGAGGTGGAGAATGAGGTTTTGCCTTGTGCATCTTTTTCTATAATCAACTTTGGCGATGGCAGTCTATTTTGTTCGCAGCTTAATTTTTCAAAAAAGTCAAGTAATTTGAGATAATTTAGTGCTCCAAGTTTTTCCATTCATGCCATCTTTCTCTCTCTCTCTTTTGTTTACATCCGTCCATGAACTCTGGAGGGGAAGAGAAGGAGAGGGAGTTTTTAGTGGAGAGGGTCTAGAGAGAGAGAGAAAAAGAGAAGGGTTAAATTTATCGTCTGTTCCATGCAGAAAATTCTCCATTGCAATGCTTTTTCTTTTCTGGGAATTACTGTCAGCCGAGGGGTGTAAACCGAGTCAATTTGAGCTTTTAACTCCAACAAAGATTTCACTTCCCAACTTTCTCTCTGTGTGTGTCTCTCTCCTCCTTGTGACTGAAAATGTGTGTGTCTTGAAGAGGGGAAGGTAACCTAGGTTATACAGTATTCTGCTGCTGCTGCTGTGGAGGTGAAGTCGTCCCCCGGCCAAACCCCAAAGAAAAATAAGAAGAAGAGAATATGTGAGCGTGTGTGTATGAAAGAGAGGGAC
The DNA here is from genome assembly GCA_009870185.1 of Pygmarrhopalites habei. Classification (NCBI taxonomy): domain Eukaryota; kingdom Metazoa; phylum Arthropoda; class Collembola; order Symphypleona; family Arrhopalitidae; genus Pygmarrhopalites; species Pygmarrhopalites habei. The sequence continues at coordinate 21,272 of WJFB01001632.1, forward strand.
AGAATGTGCGTGTGTGTGTGAATCTGTACTTGAGTTAGCAGAGGCCTCTTCAAATTTATGAGCTGATGCTGTCGCCGAGGCATTGTGTTACTATTTGCTCTCTCTCTTCTTTTTACTTCTTACTTTTACTTGTAGCCAACTCAGCACCTTCTCCAATTTGAACTCAACTTTAACATCCTCCTCTCTCCTCTCTGCTCCTCTCCTATACACACAATCAAAATTGACGAGCTGTGTGTGGAGAGTGGGGGAAATTAGCTGAACACCATCCATTCAATCTATTGTGTGATGGGAGTCTCGTCTTTTCCTTGTCTTCCCTTATCTCTCCGTCCCTGATTTTCCGTCGGGGTTAATGAGCTGAATTCAGATCAAGTGTCTTGGAGGAGGAGGAGAGGTCAAACCTCCGGTGCTTGACTCTCCCTTGCTCGTCCCTTGGTACCAGTACAGGATTATAAAAAATCAGAGAAGTGTGGAGCAAATCTTGTCTTTAAAAGACATTCACACTCACACTCTCCACACTTCATACTTCACAAAACAAGTAAAAGCCATTCGGTTTGACAGACTGACTTGGAAGGGGGAAGGTGGTGGGCAAGATGGGGTAGGATGATGATGATACGTTCACATTAAAGGATAATCCTACAGCCGTTAACCTACTACAATGGCCTAGGCTATTCCCTCAATATTAGCAATGAGAATAACAATAAATCTCCTGTTAAAATAAATTTTCGATGAACTTCCACACGACCGACTTTCCCAAGCACAGATCTACACACAGAGAAAAAGATCTTATGAAACAAGAGGATTTTTTCTTTCCAAAAAAATACTAAATAAAGATGGAGAAAGGTGTAGTCTTTGTTCTGTTTTAAAATGTACACGGAATTTACAATATTGCAAAGTGAACAAAACAGAAAAAGTATGTGGAGGGAGTGTAATAGAATCAAGAGAAATGGAGAAAGTGGAGAAAGGAGAGGTAGATACAACACGCTCCTCATTTCCTAAATGCCCCACGTATTTATGACAATTGGAGTTTGGGTGATGTGGGGCTTTTCTTTGATAATGTGAGTTGAGAATATCCTCACCTCTCTCCACATTTATGTGTGTGTGTGGGGTGTGTGGGGCATGGGAACTAAGAGAGATGTAGGCCAATTTCCCTGGTAACCACTTACTCGGCTCATCTTGGACTGAAAGTAAGGATGGAGAAGGGAGGGAAGAGGGGAAAAGACATGGATGTATTTTATCGTTAAATGGACCTACAAACGACAGACTTGAACTAAATTTTTTTCACTTTTTACCCTCCCCAACCTCAGTGTCTCAGTTTCACTTCTCTCCTCCGTCTCCAACACCGAGGTCACACACACACGCCGAACAGTAGTAGAGGGTAGTTAGTTGTAGTTGGTTGTTCGTGTAGAAATTCTATTGTGTGTGTGTCAGACAGGTAGAGTCTCCATATCTCTCATCTATACGCAAACTTTGTGGACTTTCTCCCTTTCCTTCTTTCCCTCTAAACAGGACTTTCCAGAAGAAGAGAGAAAAGTGAAGGCATGGACGTCGTTCCACATTGCTTTCTCCACTCGCACACACAAACCCCCTTACATACAAGCTGTACCTCCATTATAGGAAGGAAGAGAGAAAGCAAAAGTCTATAACAACAGCTCAGCAACTGGCCTCCTACATGTATAGGTACCCTTGTATCGATTTTTCTCGACTCAAATCGTATATAAAGTGGAGCACTAGTGTCATGCCTAGGCAAGTCAGGACAACCAGCCCCACTCACTACTATTTACTACTACTGTGTGTGTGCGTATGTTGTACAGGAGAAAGTATATTCTCCTTTCCTTCACCACAAAAGACCATCACCCAATCTGCCTCTCTCTTATAAGTATAGTCAGACACATCATTTTAATATTTCTTCACTCCACTTTTCTAACTTCATTTTACCCTCTGCCTTTAGCGCTTCTCTCCATGTCTACTTTGAACAGTCCCTTCTTCCTCCGTATTTCACACACACACATACACGTACATGTACATGGATGGATACCACAGGAAAACGTTGGCTCCTCCATCATTTTAATACACACATTTTGCTCCTCGAGCATGGCCATGCAGTTTGCACTTTTACTTCCGCTCAACAACTTTGCCTTTCGTCGCCCTCCCTTCTCCTCCCTTTCTCCCGTCCGTCCATCCATCCATCCGTCCATAATCTGAGCATGTTGAAACATGAGCGTCTTAAATATCTCATGCATATATATAGTCTCTTCTCCTTCACATCCTTATGTACTATATGGTGAAAAAATACTTTTATCCTCACATTCTGGAGCATGAGCTGTCCATTTCTTTTACTTTTTCTTTCTCTTTCCCTCTCGCACATGCACGGATTTCCCTCTCGAGTACCTCATGGCTCTGAAATCAGGCACACTTTAACCCTCCAAAAAAGAATAGGCAAGAGGCTAGATTTTCTTAGCAAGTGGAGGGGCAGGAGATAACGACAGTGGTGGTGTGACTGTCAAATGGAGGTGGGGATGGTCCACAAAGTTTTCTCCCTCGTCTACATGTACACACTTATGTAAGTGTGTCTTGAAGCCTCCAGGATGAAAGCGGGGAACACTTTTTTCCTTTTATCTTCACACAATATTCACCCTCTTGTCTCTCTCCCTCCCTCTTACCACTGGCCAGAAGATCCCAAGAGAAGGACAGAGTGGTGAGGAGGATGACATGACAGTAAGCCTGGGAGTGTCTATAAGCCTTCCATCGCATCCTAACTACAAAGTCATGGCATTCTTCTCCTCCTTCCATCCTCATTTCCCTCCGAACATTTCCATACCCACGGCCATCCCAACCTCTTTTTTGTGTTTTTCCTCTTTATTTCGACCACACAATCAGGCGCAGACAAAGGGGAGGGGAGGTTGGGCAGAGATGTGTATGTTGAAGAGAACATGTCCTCAAAGCTCTTCAGACAAAATTACAATTTTATATGGATGTGCGGAACGGGGCGGGGAGGGAACGATGGACCCTTAAATCGACCTCATTTATATAAGAGCTGAAAGTATAGAGGAGAATATTGCGCTGTAAATCAAACAAGAGAAAACAAAAAAATAGCTTGGAGGCAATGTAAACTCTGAAACATTGTCCACTACTCCATACGTTCCCATGGTGTTCCCATGGAGGAGGAGGGGAAAGGAGATAGGAGGAGGCGGGGAGAAAGTGGAAAAGGAAACTTTTCTCGCTCTCCTTCCTCACTTGAATTTTGTGAGGGCATCTCTTTTAGTGGGATTAGGTGGTGGATTTGATTGAAAAGAGAGAGAGAGGAAGTAACAAGTTGGAGCAACAAATAACAAACGGCCAACACACACACATCTACAGAAAGAGAGAGAGAAAAAAACTGAGTCACCCAGCGCGGCTCAGACTCTCTCAGAGGAGGAAAGACTCGGTATATGAATCTACAGAGAGCGAAGAGAGAGGATTGGATGAAATGAGAGAGGTGGGGAGGAGAGGAGGGAAGAGGAGAGGGGCAAAGAAAAATAAATCAGAAATGGATGAACTACCATTTCGAACTCGATCTCATCCCATCTCAGAAACACATACACTCATTCAAGAAACACACACACTCACTCCTCGTACACGTAACATACACAACACGCAATCCTCTCCTTGTTATTCCCCCCAAAATTTATTTTATAAATAGATTAAATTACATTCTCCAAACTCTTTCCGCCTATTTCTTCTCCTTCTCCGACTGAATGAGAATCAGAATTACATTCTACATTCACAGGGAGAAAAAGAGGAGGGGAGAAGATAAGGAAGGAAGAGGAGACTTTTTTTCATTTTTCAGGTTTTTAGTTTCACTCGAATCTGAATATAATAATAATATGCATGTGAGGAGAGGAGGAGATCCAATTTTTTTCTTACTTCTCTCTTCAAAATTCAAATAATTTTTCCTGGGTGGCGGTTGTCAAAGTCGTCGTCATTGTCATTTTTTAAAAAGGAGAGTGAAAGAGAAAAGGGAGAGAATTCGAGACGAGTTGATGCTTTATGGAAAGAGAAGAAATATTTACAAAGAAAAATAAGGAGGAGAGGAGAAGGAGGAAAAATAAACGTGAGAGTTAATATGATATATGGATTTTTTTCTTGTTTATGCAGGATCAAAAAAGGAATTTAAAAAATATATATTCTGCCTGGGAAGGAAGAGTCATCCACACAACACAACATACAGTTAGACACAATTGTCGATCCAGGGGATTAACAAACTTGAATAAGAAACGAAAGGTAAACTTTCACTTTTTTCTCTTATCTTTCTCAATTCCATGAGACAAATCCGTCTTTTTCATGCGACCCATCTTTTCTTCTCTAAATATTATTACCGACACTCGAGACAACTACAAAAAGAAATCTTTGTATGAAATTGTGTGATAAGAGAAAAAAATTAAAACGCAATTTTTTTTGAAGCAGCACGATCCCAAACTTGATCAAAGTGTATATTTATACTGTGTCAATATCAATAATATAAGACTTTGTTCAAACAATTTTGTTTTGACTCATAGTCGAATTTATCTTCTCCTCCTTTGACACTTTTCATTTGATTTTCTTGTCAAAAAAAGTTTTGTCTCAATTTCCACAAAGTTAAATGTGCTCAACATTTTTTTCTCCCTCTCTCTGTCTGTCTTGAAGAAAATTGCAACATCCTTACCGTTGCACCATACCCAACGTTCTTACGGTGTACAGACCAAGATTTGTGGTTATGACGTCACGGGGACTGTTTTCAACATGCAGTGGTCATTGCATGCTTGCACACTTTTAATAAAGTGGGACAAGTCAGGATGATGATGGTGACCAGCCAATGTGTGTGTGTAGTTGATGTTCATCCTCACTGTCACTCCCTCTTCTCTTGGGATACACTTTGTGACCTACGTGTGTGTGTGTGTGTATGGGATGGATGGCTCGCGTGGACAAAGTTTTTCCGTTTTTTCTACATTTGGTCAACGTCTCTTCTTTATTCATTCCCTGGGTTTTAAACTTGTGTGTGTGGTGAAGGGAGGGGAAAGTAAATAAATTAACAAGTTTCTGGTTTCAGATGATGGTCTTTGTGTTCCACACAGTCAATTACAATTTCCTCTGTGTGGTTGTATTTTCAGAGGATAAAGGACTCGGGGCATGCGATCCGATACAAATTTTCTAAATAAAAAACCCAAATTTCAATTACCAAATAGCCAAAATTACCATCATAATAATGATGATGATCCAAGTAAAAAAGGGGGATATTCATAAATCCCCCATGTACACACAGATACACACACACTGTGACCCGGCACGAACATCTTAAATGTACAAGTTTAATGATAACTCGGAATCATGGGACAGGGAGAAGAAACAAATGACGACGACCAGTCTGCCACAAACTTGGCTTGGAGGGAACTTTTTTTATCTTATCTGTCAAGTCACGCTCCACAAAAATATGGTCAGCGTCAATCCACCTTCTCCCCGCTTCGTATGTATATAATCACAGGGTATTTGGTTTGTGTGTGTGACCAGTGTCTGGACAGGGAGGAGGAAAAGTGGAGGAAAAATAGGCACATTGTGAGTGCACAAAAATAACCTTAAAATACAAATGGATGAGGGTTCACCAGAGTCATTTGTGTGGAGTGCGGACACAGCTTGGTTTAATGAGGAAGTACTGTTGCTGGTGTGTGTGTGACAGCTGAGTTTAATTAACATTTAGTCATTCACACCATCACATACTGACCATGCCCATTAGTCATGGAAAAATTCGAGTGATTTACAGTCAGTGTGAATGTGATTGTGCTTTTGTGTTTTGTGAAAAAAAACTCCATCCGAATAAATATCACAAGTTTTCCCATGATAAATCGGAATTTTTTGCAACACGTTTATTGGAGATCGTAGTTATATAATTACAATCGGTGCAGCTATAAATTGAATTGGAGTACTTGCCCTCTAGTCACTCATTTCTGAAACGTCTCAAAGATAGTGCCATGAAAAAAATAAAATAAGGGTGAATTGTCACCCTGGTCTTCGTCGTCAATAAGATAAAAGGGAAGAAAATGTAAACTAGTTTGTCAAAAACAGTTTTCCAATTTCCATTCTCCCTCACACATCCGAAAATTTCATTTTGAGAGTGAGGAGAACGTACATACAGATAGAGGACAGGACGGAAGAGGAGGAGGATGAACATCAGGATATTTTGAAGGTAAAAAAAGTGGGAAAAGTTGGAAATATCATGGAGAAGAATTGACTTTTTTGGTTGACGACTGCAGTTGTCATGTGTCAAATTTTGATGTGATCCTATTGTGACTCTTACACCCTTGGCCAATTTATGGATGTGTCAGGCATAGTGAAAAATAGGGGAAGAATAGAATTGTGTGTGTCATTCGTCCTTTTTCAATTACATACACGTATATATCGGGAAGAAGACTGACTGTATGTGTGGAATATGATTGTGAATAGCTTGTGGCTTTTTCCTTCTTGGCACATTACACTCAGAATTTCCATAGTGGAGTTCCTCTTAATGTGTCTTTTTTTGGAGGAGGATGAGAAGGAAGAGGAGGGCAGTGGGTTGAAATAGGCGGTCCAGAATTGGCGTTTCAAAACTCCTTGGCTTCCTCCCTATAGTTATATACCGTATTATCTCTCGTACAACCCCCGGGGTTATATGGTTTCGCAGAGCTCTGACCCCCGGGGTTGTATGGGAGACGGGGTTATATGGGAGACCCGGAGTTCTAAAATATTTTCTCAGTACTGTGCACAATATAGAATTTATTTTTAAGAGAACCAAATTATTATTTTATTTCAAACATTACTATTCATTTCAAAAAAAAAATTTCAAAAATTAAAATATGAGTGTGTAAATTCCAAAATGTGTAGCACATGCATATCTGCTACTCTGAGTCAGAAAATGCAGATTTTTCCATTCTCGTACAGTTTTCCGATCAAGCTTGTGTTGACGGGCTGCTTTCCCTTGAGAATATTTCTCTGCATATGCAATTACCTCTAATTTAAACTTTATTGTGTAGGACTTTCGCATTTTTCAACGGTTTCACAATGATTGACTACTTGGCAATATTATTTCAAGAGTACATGAATGAATGAATTCTCATACTGCATGGTTGTATGTAGAGTGTTCTAGAGTGTTCACAAAAAAAGAATAGAGAAGGAGAATAGAAAGGCGTGATTCTAGGAATTGATTTCTATATCTGGAGTATTGGAACCCTCTAGCTGCCTTTTTTGACCTGAAAAACATTTTTGTCGTCGTATTTGTTTTTGATATA
>WJFB01001633.1:0-28528 GCA_009870185.1 Pygmarrhopalites habei
CCCTATGCACCTACTTGCCTATGCTTATCATATACCTCATGTACATACTCCGTTATGCGGTATATCGTAAATGGGACTTGTAATGGTGAAGAAAGTTTAGGTCCACACTGTACGTATATGCTCACCACAGTAACACTTGTGTCCCTTTAAGACCTCAGTCACACAAGTGTAGGACATATGAATGAGGTACTCAAGGCACATGTGTGTCTTAAGGGACGGTCACTGTGTGGTTAATGAGGTACTGAAGTCCCCTGAGTGGAGAGTATGAGGTATCGAAGCTTTTTTATTCGCTTAGGCCAACTTACTGATGGTCTAGAATACGTTCTGTCATTTCTCCTTCGTTTTCTCTGGTTGCCTTGAAGCATTTTTGGGGTGACCACATTCCACCCCCTTTCAACTTGACTCAAAGTGGGAGGAAGAGAGAGGAAACTTTGAGTAACAAAAATATTGGAGTTTTTAGTTGGGGATTTTGAAAATTTCCGAAATATAAATATAAATGTGAAATACAAATTTGGACAAGTGTGTGTGTGCGTGTGTGTTTTGTGGACAAACTAAGGATTTTAATGTAGGATTATTTAATAATGGAGTGTATTGAGGACTCATTTTGCTACTCTTTTCTCCCTGAACTCCCTCCTCCTCCCCCACTCCCGTATTTTCTCAGTGAGGATGTGGAAAACTTTTTGAATCAAACTGGAGGGTCTCGGTGTGACCTTTGTAGTTGGGCAGGGGCAGAAGTTGGAGAGAATTCTGCTGCCGAAGATAATAGTGCCCTCCCTATCAGTTCACTCTTGGTTATTGTGGCTGTCGTGAGTGCTTTGGTAATTTTGGATTTCTTTTTTTCAAAATTTAATTCGTTTGTTAATTGTGTCAATTATAAAATTATGGATGATGACCTTTGATGAATCTTTGATAGGTGGGTGCTGGACTAACAGCTTCATTTCTAAGTTTTAGAAGGTAATTTTTTAAAACTTAAAAATCTGATTACTAATATTTTGTACTTGTCCCTTATAATTAACTTTGTTGTCATCTTATTCGTTTCAAAGGCTACGAAATCGTAAATTTGAAGGAGGATCAGGGTCAGTTCGTCACCTTTCTCGGAAAATTAATGAGTCTTCCAGACCAACCCCTTCATCCTCATCCTTCACATCCACTGCGTTGACAGAAAATACTTACTGTGAAGGACCGTACAATGACAAAGATGTGTCAAATAATATCTATGCAGAACTTCATCCAGGAATCCAGTAAGTCATTTATTTTTTTACATGAAACTTTCATGATGAAAGTAATGTTATAAAGTTATTTATTAATTTTTTGAAATGAATATTTAATTGCAGATCGGGAGTTTGGATTGGAAGACCGAGACCACCAATTCCACCACCCCAGAACTGTTACTTAGAACTGAAAGATTTACCAAATCGATCTTGTGGAAGATGTTTACCCGTCCCTCCATCATCTCAATGGCAATCAACTCCGGAAGATTCTTCATCCATTCGTTCAGCCTACTATTCGGATTTAGAATTAGGGAGAATCAGGAGCTCTGCTCAGCCGGTGTAAAAATAATCAAAAAGTATTATTTATTGTGTGGAGATCAAAACCCGGTATTTAATTTTTGTGTACTTTTTTAAAAGGATTTTTTGGTATTTGGGATTTTTGCAATGTGTGTTGGATACTTGGGTTTGTAATTTTAATTATGTATGAGGACAAGATGAATGCTGTGAATTGTGGCGACAATATACTCATTGTTAATTTTTGTACAAGCAAACATACAATGTATTTTACATAAAGGTTGTAATGTAAAGTATTATTGAGAAAACACATGGTAAAAAAAATTTCGACTGTGTACAAGCCAAAGTTAAATTATAATTTTTATTCTTGCCAATAAATTTTTGTTAATTTTGAATACATTAATTTACTAGTTACTAATTAACATAGTATATGGAGATACCTTTTACTCATTTTACCATTACTCAAGGAGAAATCAATTTTTTAAAAAAGAAAAGTGAGTGACAGCTTCTGCACATCTGAATGGTATAGAGGTCAAATCATGTGTAAAACTAGAACATCTTCCCCTCATGAGCAAAACATTCATTCTTCATATTTATTAAATGCTCTTCACGTCCCCAGAACAAAACACAGATGACAAAGGAACAAATGGGAAAACCTGTTCAAAGTGGCTTATATTATATGGCAAAAATTATGATTGTTGTACTGTATTGTAGTAGTATTTGCAAAGTGCAAGCAGTGGCAACTGGTAAATTAATCACTGCACAGTATATTTTGCCATGAAATTAATTATCCATTTCATACTGACAATTTACTTGACAACACACTCTGTCAACTTTGTGTGGAGTCGAAATATTGACAATTGTGTTCAACAACACAAGTGTGGACCCTGTAGTCGTCACTGGAGTCCAGTTTGTGCGGACAATGACGAAACTTACAGCAACTCTTGTGTCTTCAATTGTTTTCGTAAAAAATGCAAACCCGGTAAGTTGACCCCTACTCTTACTAAAATTGACCCTTATTTTCCATCATCCAATTTTAAATTACAAGAGTATCTCTTCACCCCCAGAGTTAAGGATCGCTTATGAGGGGGAGTGTGGAAGTCGAGAGAATCAATTGGACGACAATTTTACAGACGTTCTAACTTCTCAAGAGGATGAAGATTTCTCTAATTCTAGTGAGGAGGATGAAGAAGAAGAGGAAGAAGACAGGAAAAAGAGACAAATGAAATTTACTAACGTTACACTTAATTTTATTTAATACCCTTTTGAACTTATTGACCAATTTTGTGACTAATAGAATATTCTCTAATAGGAAAGTTGGTGTAAATTGCAACACAATAAAAATAATTTATTTTTAATTCTGACGGTGACGGTTGTCCCCTCATATATCAAGTTCAACAAAGACGTCACTATTGGGCCATTGATCTTAACAAAAATATTTCGTAGGAAATTGGCAATTAAATGACCCTCATGCATAAACTAACTTCTGGTTGGTGGTTTCCTAGTTCCTCAATTTCTTTTCCGCATTCAATTTTTAGTGAGTATAAATACAGGGGACAAAGGGAAATTTCAGAAAAGTCTCAAACAAAACCGTTGAGAAAATGAAAACTTTGATTTTACTCACTTTAACTCTCTTAGCCATCATGGCTGGAGTGAATGGAACTCTCCATTGGATGTTTAATCGACCTCCCTGGAGAGCAGAAGAGACCAAAGCCAGAAATTGTTTTGATTGCCCTTGTCCTTACAACAATGACCCAGTGTGTGGGTCTGACGGTCGTACTTATTCCAACATGTGTAACATGGAGTGTGTCCAAAGAACTTGCAAACGAGGTACATCGATAATGAAAATTTTGTATATAAATCTCAATATTAACTTTCTTTGAAATATTACTTAAAAATTGTGTTTAAAATAGATCTTAGGATGCTCCGCACTGGAGGATGTGATGACGAATCTGAGATTTTTGTCCAGTACTAAAAAAAACACTGAAAATTATTTACTACCTGTAGTGTGAACATTCTAGTCTCTGCAAACATTCAGAATAAAATTACACACTTTAAAATTTTCCAAGATTTGATTTTCACGTCAATCATTTATTAATTTGCGCAAAATATAACATCAAGACTAGATTAAAATTACACAGTCGTCATAATTTAAGGGATATCATAAAAGTGAATATTTAATTTCAAGAATTGGATTTTAAAATGTTAAATGTCAAAAATCACAATTAGTCCTCATTCGGCACATACTAGTACATAGTAAAAGTCTTATTAAGTAGGATTAATAGTTTAATCAAAAGCTACATGGAAAGATGAATTTCATATAATTTGGATAACTAAAAGTGACAGGAGAGTCTACTTGCTACAATTTAAATACAAGTAGACGAACAAACCTCCAAGTAAATAAGCAATGGCGTGACTTGTGAATCGATTGAATGTCAAGTTGAATGTCCCGAATACCCGTAGAACCATGGAAAAGAACCTAAAATAAAATACATTGCAAGATTTTGGCTCGAAAAGAATTTTTCCGGATTAATTTTGTTAATTAAACTCACTTGATACTCATATCTTTGTAAGGGGGGTATCTCGCTTCACCCATTTTTTCGCTAATCATGGACATTCCTCTGTGTAGAACAGCCTTTTTGTGACAGAATGTGTCCATCGAATATTTCCCATGATAATTTCCAATTCCGCTGGGACCAACTCCTACGAGATCAACATGACAATTTTTTTAAAAAAAAATAATTACAAAATTAACCGTACATTAATCATATTCTACGTACCTCCAAAGGGCAATCCTTGCCAACCATTTTGCCAAATAACATCGTTCAGGCAAACACCTCCAGAACTAGAAATTCAATTGTAAATTAATTGACATTTCAATTTCAAATACATATAAAGTCTAAAAGCTGACATTTTCTCACCTTGTCTCAGTCACAAATTTGTTGATAATTCTGTCATTTTCAGAAAACACGTACAAAGCCAAGGGTTTGGGTCTGTAGAAATAAGGAAATAAGTTAGCCATCAAAATCTACAAAAATTTCAGCAGTTTTTTGTATAACGTAAAATTGTGAGGAATTTTTTACCGTTTTAAAATAAATTTTATTGCGGCTTCTGGATTTTGTACTGTAATGATTGGTAGAATTGGTCCAAAGATTTCGTCTGTCATTGTGGAGTCGGTCTCCGGGTCCATGTCAACTGAATAATTCAAATTTACTGGTTAGACTCGACTCCCAAACTAAAAAATTATTATCGGTCACCGATGATCGGTGTAGTTATTTTACCTATCATGGTGGGTGAAATCCACAAATCTTTCTGGTCAGTTTGTCCTCCCAATGCAACTCGACCTTTGGTCGAATCCAAGATTCTCTTCAAACGAAGGAAATGTCGCTCATTGACGATTCGAGTTAAATCTGATCAAAATTGAAAAAATTCTATACCATTTTTACATGATCGATTGACATGAATTCTATTCAAGTTGTACCTTTATTTTCCTGGGCTTTATTTCCGTACCAATCTGCTAGAATCTCGGCTGATGCGTCAAGAAATTCTTGTTGACGTTTCTTTGACAGTAAAATATAATCTGGAGCGATGCACGTCTACAATTAAATCCACATTAGTAACATTTTCAATTCAATATCTTATTTCTCCCCGAGTTTGTGAGTACTGAAATCACCTGTCCAAGATTCATACATTTCCCCCAGAGGATTCGTTTTGCTGAGAACAAAAATGAACATTATACTACCCACTATAATTGCTAGCTATCAAAATTTGATAATGAAATATATCCCAAATCATCGTCAATTAACCTACCAGCAGTTTTGATGTCAACATCTTCGTCTATGTATACAGGTGATTTTCCTCCCAATTCTAATGTCACAGGGGTCAAATATTTTGCAGCGGCAGCCATGACACTCTTCCCGACAACGCAAGAACCAGTTGCAAAAATGTAATCGAATTGGTGGGTCAAAAGTTCAATTGTCTGATCGACCTCTCCCTCAAAAACCTTGTAACATTCTGCATCCAAATATTTAGGGATTAATCTTGCCATTGTTGCAGAAGATTTGGGTGCCATTTCCGAAGGTTTCAGAACGGCACAGTTACCAGCTCCTATTGCCCCAGCCTTTCGACAAATAGTACAAAATGGTCAAATCTTATGAATCAAATCAAAAATCAAGTATGAAAATATTTCAAGTTGACCTACCAATGGTTGCAATGTCATAGCGAAGGGATAATTCCTGTGCAAAAAGTGACCCAACTTTTACAGAACCCATTTTAACAGTAAATCCTATAATGTGGTGAGATGTAATAATTATTACCAAGTCCCTAGAATTAGAACAACTCCGTATGGATCTTTGTGAACGTAGGCTTTGTCCGTAAATGCCAATAAATTAAATGGTCTACTCTCCGCTTTTGCCCAATCGTCCAAATTGTTCAAAATGTCTGTTGCGTCAGCCTTCAAAACTTCAATCTCGTACAAAGTAGCTAAGAATAGTACAGAAAAATTAAGATGGTTTTGAGTGCATATTCGTATTATTTTGGAAATAACTCAGAATTTTGCCCTTCATTTGACGAAAATGAGAAATAACGCCTCGGGGGGTTTTTCAGTTTTTGCGCGTACAGAACTCCTGGGGTTATATAGTTCATATTAATTCAAAACTCTATACTTAATAACCTTCAAGTCTTGGCTTCCTCAAGTCAGCATTTAATGCACTGACAATTTCCTCTTTACACTCATCGTACATCCTCAGCAAATTTTTTAATTGCTGACGTCTGAATGCAAGAGGCAAAGTCTTGCCCGTCGCAAATGCATCCCTTGCACTTTGAATCAACTGAAAAAAATCAAATGATACATTTTTTGTGAAAAACTGATTTTGGTATTTAAACATGAAATAATGTATTTGGAAAAATATGATTTACCGCTTGAGACATTTTTCTACTTTTGTATTTTTGACAATTGTGCTGACACAAGTCCTCTTCAGTAGGAGCAAAGTATGAAAGAACTTGAGGAGAAACACCCTGATACTATTATTCAAGTCGATTAAAATAATCTCACATGTATTAGCTAATAATGTGACTCGAGTATAAATTGATTATTAAATTTATGTGATATAATATGCGTACAGTTCCTGTCAAATGAATTGTATACTGATATGTGTGAAGACAGACAGACGCTCCAAGTGCAGAACAATTGAGAATGTACGGACAGATTTTGTATACAAAAAACTGGACCAAATGACTGGATCGTATGTTGTTGTTGCATGTTCATTATGATATGACAGTTGAGTTGACAAAAATAATCTCATATATGAGACACATCATGAGCAGATACAAGGACAAAGTTCAAGAGTAAACACAGGACGAGAGTGTGATAGTGTGTCTGATACGGATATGACCATTACCTAAAGGAATGAAATTATATACTTACATAGTTGATATTATTAACTACTTATATCAATAGCAGTCAATATTGTGTATGTAAACTATGATGGAAAGTGTAAGTCAAACTATGCTTTTGTACAGTTTTGTCGGCTTTCCGTTTTCATTGAATCACGTAATTATACTCTGTGGCTGAGTAAAAGTTCGAGAGGTTTTAATCTATTGAATCTGAATTCCTTTCGGATGTAAGTACTTTTAGTAAGTACTACTTACATACCTAAATTAAGAAGGTGGAAAAATTCATTACGCATAGAACCATTAAAAATAGCAGTCAGTTAATCCGAAATTCAATCACACTAAAAAATCACATCATGCAGTGTATTGTACCGTTCTACCTCACGTCAAGAAAATAATCTTGGTGATACAGTGAAATTCTGTCAGTGAAAATTTTAAAAAGTAGTTAATAGTGAATAATCTGTGACTACAAAAGAGTAAAAAAAATATAAATAAATAATCATCATTGATTATCAATAAATACTGTAATACATTTATTTCACAAAATGTTGACTACTAATCTCAGTCCTTCCCCATACTACACTTTTTTGACAAGACAAGATTGTCAATTATTTACATTTTAAACTTTGCTTTGTATTCAGCTTTAATTGCATCTCGTTCGCTGGCTGGAGGCAAATGAGGGAATATTTTCTTTCGGGCTCTATCCTGCCTCACCCTCAACTTTAAACAAAAAATAGTATTCAAAATTTATTGCAATCCAATTATTAGGAAACAATAAAGTTCAAAAAATATACGGTAATAATTCGGTAATTTTGTGAAATAAAGTACATACCCAAAATTTTTTACATGCGTTATAGTTGTCAAAATAACGTTGACATTGGGAATTGTCATAAGAATTTTCCTTCATACACTTGGTAGAAAGCGTTGCCTCCTGCAATATACAAATACTATTTCAGATTTTATGACTTCATGATATTTCACTTTTAGTTTACTTTTTTATATTAGTAGTTGCGAAAAGTTAATTACAATCTGACACGGTTCACTATCCAAAAAGTCTTGGTCTCTTTTTTGTTGATTTAGGAATTTCCTATGCACTACATCCTTTTGTTGAGGCGGTTTATCTTCTCCTGAGACCTGAGACATTTCCCGAAATCTACAATCAATTTGTTTACACCATAATTGTTTATAATTTGAGAAAAAGAATAACATCCGTGAGTCCGTTCAAACGGACTCCCGCTCGGTCATCTTTTTTTTCCTGACATAGAAAAACGATGAACAAAGAGGAACGTCAACGACATTTATGTAGAAAATCGACCAAAATTGACCTCCAGCCTCTGTACAACTCTTGTCCAAATTGGACAATCTTTTGATTTTGATGTACTTTATGAATTAAACAAAAAATGATTTTCATAGTGACTTATTTCTTGAGACTCCACATATGAAAATGAAAGAAACGTTTTTTCTGCTTCTCATATCATATAAAATGATTTTATTCAGTAATCGTGCATCACATTAAAAATTCCCCAATAGTCTATTACAAATGTATATTAAAATAAAAACCCCACTGAGTGCACCCACATGAATTCTGACATGCGAGTTGGTGCATGAAATTACAACACATTTTAATTGTCAAGATCTCTGGAAACCTCTCTTCACACGCATTTAATTTAGTATAATAATTGTGGAATAAATAATCAATGATAAAAAGTGACTTGTCATTATTACATTGCAGGGAAAAAAATAAAACGCAGGGGTTCATCTGCATAATTTTAGTGTATGTAACCACACAGGTAGGCGACGAGGGCTATGAGGCCATAAATGAGGAGGATCAAGATAGCCACATGAGTACCTCCGATATTACATATCTCAAAGTATTCCACAACAAACTTGAAAAATCTTTAAAGTAAAATACAAATTAAAAGGTTAGTTTACTATAAGACTTTCTTTACAAAATTATAGAGTTGTTTAACTTGCCTAAAATTCTTTTCAGAGTAGGGTGGATAACGTGCCTCTCCCAGCTTTTCACTACATTGTCAACAATCAAGTTATTCAAATTTTATTCATATTCTGATCTTTTTTTAAACAATAAGAATAATCAAGTACCTTAAATAAGAAAATCCTCGGACAAGGACGGCTCGATGATGAGAAAATGTTTCGAATGAATATTTTCCATGATATTTACCTGTATTACATTTTAAAAATATTAGTTTCATAAAATGAAAAATTCAAAGGAAAAGTTTATAATCTATCTATTAAAATTATCTAAAAGTTCATACCGTAGCCACTTTCTCCGACTCCTAAAATATAAGAAATGGAAAACATTGTGATTTAGTGTAAGCGTATGAAAAATACACAAAAATGAAGTCTATTTAGTGGATATTTTACCTCCGAATGGAAGTCCAGGCCCTTTAATCAAGTTTTAAAATAATTCAATTATGTAATAAAGCATAAAATGACATAATATTATAACGGTCATTATAAATTAACGGTACTGAACAACTTACATAGATTTTGCCATATAACATCATTTATACACATATTTCCGGAACTATTGCACATGAACAAAAAGCCAATAGTTAGTTAACCACATAATAATTACTGCATGTAGGATTTTACTAAAAGACTTTAAAATGTTCACCTGGTAGACTCTATAAATTTTTTGCTTGTCCGTTCATTCTTTGTGAAAATGTACAGGGCTAATGGGGAAGTTTGTCTGTGAATAAAAGACGCAATTATTGACAATCATTTCAGAACACCTTCATCCTCATCAACAGTATTGAGTACTTTACACACAATAAAAATCCTATTGAACTTTTCTGTCCACCCTTGAAATGCTCCTGGCTACAAGACAAGGAGCCAAATTATAATAACATGTCCCCTACGCATCTTGATAGATTTACAATCTGGTATACTATGTACACCTCATTACATTGTGTAAGTACTAATCTCTCTGATATAAAATCTTCATTACATTTTACAACCATTTATTTTGTAACCTCTCCTCAAGTAAATATGTACAAGTTGTGCATTTTTGCAGAAAGAATTCCTCATGGTCCTCTAATTAATTCTGTATTTAGTCTTAACACAAAAGCCACTATCAATTCCCCATACACACACACACAGAAGGAAAGAAGGTTAAATTAGTATCATTGACGTTCCATTTTCCAATTCATGAATTGAACACGAAAGCCCCTGAAATTCTCAGTTTTCTTTTTTTGTTTGGAAAAACCTTTCGGCCAAAAAGAAATAATCCTTTTGTTTAGGATTCCATACTCAGATGCGGAGATGGAGAGGAATGAGTTCAAGACTACATAAGTACACTCTTTTCATATTATGCACTTTTCTTTTGTCCCTACATGCAACTTTCTATATTATAAAAATACACACACGCACAATGAATGTTGATGCTGGGTTCAGTATAAAGAGAGAGAGAGAAAGAGTGGTTCACCTTCCATTTATAAATTGAATTGCTTGATCCACAGAATCCACGGTGAGGATAGGGAGGAGTGGACCAAAAATCTCGTCATTCATTACACTGTCATCGGCCTTCACGTCCACTACACACACACATTCACACAATCAACAATAATAATGCTATTCAGATTAATTACAGCGGAAATACACAGTGTGCATACTAAAAGTATATCTCTGTCTCATTTCAGTTTAAAAAATTCCTAAAACTCATTTAAATCAACAAAATCCACTTGCCTATTATGGTAGGTTCGATCCATAAGTCATCCTCATCTTTAATTTTTTCAAAAAAAAATATTATTTTATTGTTTTATCTGATGGGACAAAATTTTTGGACTATAAATGACATGTATTTTGCTATATGAAATGACGGACTACCTGTATATCCACCCTGAACAATCCGCCCTGTGGTTGTGTCCAACATTTTCTTGAGACGAAGAAAATGACTTTGGTTGACTATTCTGGGAAGGTCATCACATTTTTGCATTTGAGGACCATACCACTCAACCATCACCTCCTTGAGTAGTCCAAACACACATTCAATAATGTTATCATTACTGGTGTCCAATGGTCAGAAATTCTGACTCAGAATGTAGTTAATTTAGATAGTTTTATGACAGGAGAGTAAATCATAAGAAATAATTGTTCTACATTCATTCTACACGACATTAAAGAGAAGATAAGGAAACTCATTTTCATAAAATTTAGGACTTTTTACCTTGGCCACCGTCACAAACTTTTCTTCCACCTTCTTTGAGCACAGTAGATCTACAATAATTAATTTTAAATTAAATTACAAATGTCTAGTTAGTACAAATTCACTAATTCCTCCTCTTCCTTCCTTATTTTATGTCAAGTCAATTAAACCAAAAATTTATTGGGGTGGGACTCACAGTCTGGTGCGACGCAGGTCTACAGTTAAATCAGAATATTTAAATTACAAAAATATTCTTTACATTTCTCATTGTTAGCTCACAAATGAAGATTAGAAAGACTCACCTGTCCCATGTTCATACACTTCCCCCACACAATTCTCTTGGCTGCAAGTCTGATATCTAAATTAATCCATTTTTGACGTTACACCTCAGATTGACCAACTAATTATTAAACTGGTTAACTAGCTAAAAGTGTTCCTTTACAAACCTGCATCATCATCCACATACACAGCTCTAGTAAAAGAACAGTAAAACAATTCCTATCAAGTGTTTCCATAAATTTTCCACTCGAGTCAAACATTTTGTCATACTATGCAAAATCTTACGACTTTCCACCCAGTTCGAGTGTCATGGGTGTCAGATGGACAGCAGCTGCAGCAGCTATACTCCGAGCTGCTGTGGATGACCCCGTGTAAAATATATAGTCCATTTTATGTTTGAGCAAAAGTTTTGTGTCCTCCACATCCCCCACCACTACTTGGTAACAATTCTGTGCAAAAAATTCATTTGCCATTACTAAATCTATAAAGCAATGATTTAAGTCCTTCTGTTTCCCAACTCTGTACAAGTTCTGTATTAATTCTTCTATTTTTAAAAGAAACAATTAACTCTCCATTAGTGTGAATGAATAATTAAAATGCACACATTTACCATGTATAATTAGTACATTAATTCCTTCCTCATTTTCAATCCGCTCCAAAACCAGAGCAATCCAGTAAAAAATGTGTGTATTTTTTCTCCATATGAGACACTCACAGGACACAACACACAACACTTTCGTTGACTATTCATGCCCTTGACGTAATTTTTTTCCCTTTCAAACTTTTGAGTCGTGACTGTTTAAAAGGGAACAAAAAAAAACTTTTTTTGCTCATCTCTAGCCATGCATTTTTTGTGGTTCTCTCTCTCTCCTGCCAAATCCTGGGAGGGAGAGAGATCACATCTTCGTATATGGGAAACCAGACTTAACTTGTACAGAGTTGTTGATAAACATCTTAATACTTGAGTTGGAAGCATGTTAGAATTAGAGTGTGTGTTTATGTGAGAGAGAGAATGGTCAAAAGTAATTATCTGTACCGAGTCCAAGTATCTGGGTAAAAGTCTGGCCATGGTTTGAGCAGAATTTGGTGCATGTTCTGATGGTTTCAGGATTACCGTGTTCCCAGCAGCCAGTGCCCCAATCAACGGTTTCAACGACAGGGAGAAGGGGTAATTCCAACTACCTTCAAATTTGTTCAACGAACCATTTTTGAAAAAAATATGAAAACATGAATCTGTGGCTGTGTATAATTATAATCAGTAGAATTAGTTGAATTTAATACCTAGAACGAGTACAACTCCGTATGGTTCCTACAAAATGTGAAAATAATATTATTACATCCGTACATTTTTACTCTTCCATGGAATCTGTGCTTTAATTACCTTCCGTACATATCCTTTGTCTAGGGAGGCAAGAATATTTTTTGGTAGGTTCTGGTCAACTGCCATTTTATGAAGGTCACGGAGCATACAAGTGATTTCATTTTTGACATTCTCAATCTCACCCAATTTCCCTTTTTAATCCCCAAATATAATTTTTTTGATTAGTTTTACACTTGTCAACTCTTCGACTAATAAATTTTGGCATTTTTAGTATTGTAACAATGATTAACCTTCAAAATCGCATTTCCTAATGTCCAATTTGAGAGCTTTTAATATTTCCAATTCATTTTCTTCCATCAATTTCCTTAAACTTTTTAGTTGAGTCTCACGGAAAGCCAAAGCTAAATTAATTAATCAAAACTATTTTTACAAATTGTCATCCTACAAATTTTTCCTCGGAGAATTTATGAAGGGAAGAGATGGATAACTTACGCAAAGTTTTCCCTGACACAAATGCAGCCCTCGCAATGCTAACAACCTAATTAATTAATTTTTTAATAAAAAATATATCCTCTTTATATGACATTTGAAATTCACAGAAAAGAATAGTGAAATCTCATGTTTACCTGTTCAAATTGATCCTTCATGACTGACAACCGGCAATACAAAACTCACAAATAAAGTACACACACGTGGTGTCGTACAAACGACAAAAATACACTGAGTATTTTCCAGTGAATTCCCACTTTTCCTTTTATTTTTTGTGTGAACACTTGACTGGAACTTATTTAGAACACATGACACTTCTCTAGCAAAAAATTGTAATCAAAATTTCCTTCCGGAAATAATTCACTTTTGTAGAAACCCCACCTTGAGAATTGAGAACACACACAGCAACAATTGACAATTGAGTTGTAGTTGTACACTGAGAAAAGTATGAATGGAGAATTCACAATGTAAAATATTTTGCGAATGCGAATGACTGAGAGCGTGGTTGGAACCTGCTCATTGGAAATTGCCAAAAGGAATGACAGGTATTTGTGTTGGATGTTGATATTATAGGGGAGGCAAAAGAGGCGGCAGCAGTGAAGGGGAAGAGTAAATCTGCCATGTAGCAGAAGAGCATGCAATTTTCCTTCGACTCTTCTCTTTATCTCTTGACACTTGGAGATGATGATGCAGTCTTTCTGACTCCACTATCCCTCTCTCCGTTGATTCCAAATTGAAATAGACACACATACACAGAGTAGAGAGAGGGAGAGGGTTCAGATGAGGCTATGTGAGTTTTGAGGAGCAAAACCGGAAAGTTTGCAGTTGAGTTAACGAAATGGAGGGTGGGGAGGGGGTGGAGGAGGAGGAGGGAGACCAAGGCCAGAGATTCACTAACCAGAAAGTTGGACACACAAACTTTTGACTCTGTCCGTTCAACAATGCAAATGATTACTTTACTCCAAGAAAAAAGAAACCCTACCATCAAGATAATACACGTTCCACACTCACACATTCACTTATACTCAACACAAGTGTTTCCCTGTGTTCCACACGCATTAAAATGGACATCCAAAATATGATAGTCGCATTGTGTTCCTGTCAAATTCTAGAAATTTCAAGCCCTACAGCTCTCAACGAAAGTCCCCTCCGTCCCTTGAATAACCTAGTTTTCGGGAGGACCAATAATATCCATATTGGGGAGAGTATATACAGGGCACACGTTGTGTGTGTGTGTTTTATTTCGTTGAGGAAGAACATGTGATTGTCACACTGTGACTGTACTACCTTGACTAATGATACAATGCAATGGTAAAGGGCATGGATGTGTGTGTCTTCAAAAGAGAAAACCCTCCCTCTTCTTCTGCTGTCACACTGACCATCACATAAATAGATCGATATTTGTGGAATTATAATAACCTTACTTTTCCCTATGTTGAGTATGAGTTATGCATACTACACTATAGTTTACAGGGTGTGTGTGTGAGGGGGATTTACAATGGAGAGTTCTTCCAAATAATTGTATTTTTATCCTTTAAAATTGACATTGATCGGATAGTATTCATTCAATTCTTCTCTTCCTTTTCTATGTATGTACAATAAAAAATATTTTGAAAAAAACACATTTTTTCATTTGTACAAAGTAGTGTCATCTTACATAAAAATCAAAACCTTACATACAATTTAAATGCTAGTATAATCTCAAGAGGAGGACTTCCATTGAAGATAATTCTTGAAATCATTTACCCCTCTCTCCTTCTTTTGTTTACTCCCTGTTAACATTGTGAACTGTCGTCAGGATTAATATTAATCACACACAGATAATATTGTTGAAATTTAAGATATTGTACGGTGTATTTAGCCGTACCAAGTCGACTCTGGTTTTTTTTCTTCAAATGCTTATAATTATTATTACAAAAATTTAGGCCATGAACCTTAATGAGCTTCACAGTTACTTTTTAACAACAATAAAGGAACAACTTGAGACTACTTGACTTGAGAGAGAGAGAGAGAGAAAGAAAGAGACAAGAGTACCTATTATTAAGAATTACGTCCTTTAAATGTTAAGAGCTTCATTTTTCCTCTCTTCAGAGTACCCACACACAATTTTAGTAGTTGCTGCAGTGCAATCATAATAGGTAAGAACCATCTGACAAGTGCACTTCTCTGTATCCCAACAGCTTCGTTTCTTCAAAACGGAGGCTAATGTCATTTGCGCAAACCTTTTTCCCTCTCTCTCTCTCTCTCTTCTCTTTTTAACATGTAAAAGAGATTGCATAAGTAGAGAACAAAAAAAATGTAATTTTTCCCTGTTACATCCACATACTCAAGAGTCACTGCCTTGGGGACAAAAGGAGGATACTATAATATCTCATGTTGTATCAAGAGGAGGAAAAGGATCTGCACAATTCCCTGTCTTTCCCATTCTTCCTTTGAGAGTGTTGAGAGGAAACTAAAGAAGAAGATAATTATTCAGTTCCTTAACTTCAATCACACGCACACACCTGACAAACCCTCCCTCCACCCCCAACTCCTATTATATCATGCCTGATCATTTTTTTACCTCAATTTCATACACATGATACCCTGTCCTCACCTCATTCACTAACAAAAGGATGAGGATAAAAGAATAAACTCATCGTGACAATCTCATTTCCAGAACATTTTTTCCAAGGGATAAATTAACTTACTTAGTCGGTATCATTACTTTGCTTATTCATTCATAAAAATCTCGATCGGAGTCTCAAATCTTTATGGTAAGTTAACATTCTACGCTAGTATCTCATCTCAGTTGGAATTAGAATGTGCAAATTTTTTCCACACCGTTTTAAACATTTTTCGTTTACTTGACAAAAACTGTGCTCAAAAATAGCGAGTCAACATACAACAACTTGAATGTATATACATTTTCTTTTGTGATATTTTTTGTTCCCAATTTTTGCTTGGATTCAGTTCCATTTAAAGTAGATAACAGTAATTTGTCAACTTAGACATTTTCAGACAAAAATTGTGGCCTCACATGCACTGGACAGAGTATGTACAACTGGAATAAAATTCAGTCTATTTTTTCCATACTATTGTGGGAGAGATGTAACATGCTAATTTATCAATCCACACACCGTGTTACACTTAACTTTATAATAATTGTTTCCTTCCTCCCTTCATACTCTTGTGACTTTGAAAGATTATCCCCATCCCACACACACATAAACGGTCAAAATTTTCTTGTCAATTTTTCCTAAACCAAAAAACGAGGGTACGTAACTCTCAAATTACTCCAACATAATCCATTTTCAAGTCACACCAGGTAACATCCTTTTCTGTCTCAATAATTCATATTCTTAGTTTAAGCGTCCATTAAAATCATCATAAATCCCTTGCAGTGCGAGGCTTGCACTTTTTTTTTGAAAACGTTCGTAAGTATTATATAATATCTTCAAAAGTTGTTTGTTTGAAATGCACTCGAACAATTCAAGGTGGAGGAGAATTTTCAGGATGAGATTTAGTTCCGTCAAAATTCTCTCCCCTCCCTCATACTTATTTTTTGGAACAAAAAGAAAAGTAGAAATTTTCACGAAATAAAGAGAGAAAAAAAAGTCTGTCATTTTCCTCAGTCGACCATGAAGAATTTACTTCCTGAGGAAGACGTCCTTTTTCATTTAAATGTTAACGTTTCAGATTCATATTCTAACTATCCAAAAGTTGGCCAAAAATTGTTCAAAAATTATATGGACGTACTTTTAAAAACATGTTTGGACTTTTAACAGATCAAGGTGACCTCAGAAAACGAAGAAATTCAACATTTTGATTCTGGCATTCAATTTCATTTTCCTTTACATGGACTAAATTTCTGACAGCGAAAAAAAATGTCCTACGAAACTGACTCAGCTGTTCTAACATGGTCTCATAAGGGTCAAAGAAGGTTAAACGAAAAAACTGAAAAATCACTGAAAAATCTCTTCCGAGCCAGCTGAGAAGCAGAAATTTTATCCGCAAACGAATATTCATAAATGGCAGGAGGGTGCACTAAGTAAAATAAGATGCCTCGTTACTGTCACTAAACAAATAATTAAACTAGTGTCTAGAATTCTCTAGGATTCTCTTTATCTTGTAGTTTTGTTGTTTTCACACATTTTCTGATAAAAATTTATAGGATTCATGCTCATTTCCCTTCCGTCCTCTCTCCAATAAAATATTAAAATCATTGCTGTGTCTGAGTATTGGTCACTGGGCCATAAAGAAACCCCTCTTACAGTAAAGTCACATTTTGTACAATACATAAATCAAGCAAGACGAAAAACAATAAAAATAACTAAAATACTCAAAACTGCCCCAACAATGGCAGCCACTAAAAGAGAGCCAAAGCCATGTGGAATAGTAAAATTTTCAAAGTTTCGGATTATCCAAGAGAAGAATTTGTATTTCTTGTCAGAAAATGGTGGGTATCTAGCTTTTCCAACTTTTTCCGAGAAATCGTGGATGGCTCGAATGAGGACAGAGCGTCGATGAGAAAATGTTTCAAATGTGTATTTTCCATGAAATGATCCCATCCCTGACAAAAAAGATTTACATTATGGTAAAGAAAACTGTCACATTTCTTAAAAAATTGTAATAAAATGAAGCATTGATCATAATCTTCACCAGATTCTCCAACTCCTCCGAATGGCAGTCCAATCCCTTTTCAAAAATAATGTTTTTCAGTGCAATTTAAATACGTCATAAAGCATTCATTCTTATTTAAAAGACAAGAAAAGAGAATTAATTTACATGTTCCTTGCCAGAAAACGTCATTCACACAAACATTCCCACTTGTACACGAATTGAGAACTTTTTTGGTGACATTCTCGTCACCAGCAAAGACATACAATGACAAAGGCTTTGGTCTGTGAAGAAATTAATAAAAAAAATGTTTGTACTGAAATAATTAATCATATTGTATAAATGTGGAAAAATCGTGCTAACTTTGAGCGAATCAATTTAATGGCTTCATCCACATGGTTGACAGTGATGATGGGTAAAATGGGACCAAAAATCTCTTCTTGCATCAGTACATCATCTTCACTGATGTTCACAACAATTGTGGGCTCGATCCATAAATCGGATTCATCATAAGTCCCTCCTACGACTATCTCTCCTTTCGTTGTCTTTAAAAGCTTGAGTAACCTATAAGGTCAAAGAAGTAATTTTGTATTCACAAAAAGCATTTTCATTCAGTATTTCTAAAGTTGCATTGTTTGTTTGCACACCTGTGAAAATGTCGATTGTTCACGATTCGGATTAAATCTGGACTTTTTTGTGAGTCCGTTCCATACCATTCTGTCAGGGATTTTTTAGCAACTTTGATAAATTCTTGTACTGCTTCCTTTGGACAAATCACATAATCAGGACTCACACAAATTTGTCCTGTATTTTGAGGAAAATGAAAGTCATTTAGTTAATCAATGGAGTTCTTTATGGATGCAAGAATTAAAAGGGTCAGAAAATGTTGTCTAACCATCATTTATCAGCTTTCCCCACAGTGTCCGTTTCGCTGCACGCCTGGACAATCAATTAAAATTGCTTTATTGCTATAAAGCAACAAAATGAACAAAGTCTACGAAAAATTAAAAGGGGAATATTTCTTACGCGAAATTCGCTGATTTGTCTATGTAACATGGTGACTTTCCACCGAGTTCCAGTGTGCAAGGAGTCAAGTGTGGAGCAGCAGCTAAGATTTACATATTTGGATAATTAGAAAATAAATAATTGAATAAAAATGTAGTGTCAAAAATTTCGTACCTTGGAGGATACTCCGCCCGACGGAAGGTGAGCCAGTGCAAAAAATGTAATCAAATTTATTTTTCAGTATACTTTGAGTTGCCTCCACATTTCCTGTCACAACTTGATAGCAGCTCTATAATTTCAACAATTGATGGATTTAGAAAATTGGAAAAATGAAACACACAATTTCTCCCAATGAATCACAATAATTAATTACCGAGTCCAGATATCTTGGGAGAAGTTTGGCAATTGTGTCGGCACAAGTGGGTGTTACTTCGGATGGTTTGATAATGGCACAATTTCCAGCTATTCCATTGATCATAAAACATTTTAATTGTAATCGTCCTTTTCAACTTCATTAAATAAAAATGAGGATAGTAATTTGCTTGTTGGCATTTTACCAGCCAACGCTCCGACAAGAGGCTGCAAGGTTGATTGAAATGGATAATTCCACGTCCCTATTATTTGACATTTGGTTAAATTCAAGATTTAGTGAAATAAATTTATGACATTACAAAATAGTTTACCTAGAATGAGGACGACGCCGTATGGTTCCTAAATGAAATAAAATTAAAGAGCTGTGTCATTTAAGCTACAAAATGCATTTATGCACTCAAATAATTTTTAAGATGATGCTATTTAGTAGAATGTGGTTAAGTTAAAACTTTTAACCTTTCGAACGTAGCCCTGATCTACGGTGGTGAGAAAATTTAGGGGTAATTTTTCATCCGCTACATATTCTTTAAAATGTCTCAAAACTCCTGCTATCTCCGTCTCGATCGTCTTGATGTCACCCATTCTGGCTAAATTTTTTAAACAAAAAAATATTAGCAAACAAAGGAAAAACGTGGAAAGACGCCATTACATTCACAACTGGTTCAGTTTGCCAATTGAATTAAAACAAAATGTGCACCTCCTACACAATGCAGTGTAATCAATGATTGAGTAGTAACTCTAATTTACTTTCACACTAGTTATCATTTCCTGTTCTTTATCGTTGGTTGGAAGGAGGACAGGAAATGTCTTTCAAATCCTTTCGAATATTCGAAAGGATTGTGTATTTACACAATGCGATTTGCTATTCACCATTTTCTTTTTAAAATAAACAGAAAAATCCGAGTTATTACCCTCATATGGAGATTTCTTCAAGTCTGTTTTGAGTGCGAGGAGGATTTCATCTTCACAGTCTTTGAAAAGGAGTAAAAACTTTTTCAACTGCTCAATCCGAAATGAAAATGGTAGAGTCACTCCACTGTCAAAGGCTACTCTCACTGTCTCCACAACCTTAATTAAATATGGATTAAATAGGATATAAGGGATATTGCCGATATTGCCAAATTGATATAATATATTATCTAAAAAATAAATAACCTTTGCATAGTTCCCATCACTCTTATTGACAATCTCCATGATCAATTAGTGAAAAAACTGGGTAAGAAAAAAGGAATACAATATGTTATGAAATTCCCTTGCCGCTCTGGAGTCCAGAATCCAGAATGAGAATCTGTGGAGAGAATGGAAGGATTGGCCGGCAAGTCTTGGTTCACTGATTGACGATTGATGATACTTGCTTTTATTCTTATGAGCTTGCTTGAGAGGACTGATGTAAAGAGAGAGGACTAAAATGGATACTTTTACAAAATTGATAAAATCTTCCCAAAATCTCCACACAATCTTCTGTCTAACTTGGGATTTTCTCGATCGAATGGAGTAGGAATCAAATTGAATGGATCAGAGAATTAAGAGGGGAGAATGGTCAATGATAAACAAAAGGTGACTTGGATGAGAATTAAATAAGTATAAAAGAAAATTTGAGGTGAATGTTGTTACAATGTAAACTCTCATATAACAACACTCAGTCACTAGTCAGGGATGAAATGAACCTTTCAGAAATTTCTTTTCTTTTAGGTGAATGCTTGTGTATGCGATGAAGCGTCATGGAGTAATTACATATGATGAGAGAATGTGTGTGTCTTCAGTAACATTATTCCCAGAGGTTTTACACACACGGATCGTAAACAATTTACTTTGAATGCATGCAATGTGCACTATATGTATTACATTATTAAGCGTGTGTGTGTGTAGAAAAAAAGGGACAGAAAGGAAATCAAAAGAAACCTGGTCATACTTTTTATTGTTATGTATTGTAGCTAATATACTACAAACAGCAAAATGGATATGAAAAAGAAGCAAAAGTTGACCAAGGTCAACTTATTAAGTATGTAGGATACACCTAAACACACACAAGTCAAGTGACCATGTGGATGAGAAATATTTTTGTATTTATCATGATATGGTATTTTATTCCAACTATCTACCTACTATCTCGTTTTCTTTTCTGAGAACGCTTCCACACAACAACTGAACGTGGTGTGTAAATGTCCATCCCTCTTATGTAAACTTTATAAAGCTAAATAGCTTTAGAACTGGTTGATTTAATGTTCTAATAGCATTAACTTACTCATTGTGTGTGTGTGTGTGAGAGAGAGAAGGGATACACATGGGATGTGTAGTACATACACGTTATATACAGAGACTAGAGAGGAATACTTCTCATGAAAGTAAGAAATTGGCACTACAGTCTAATGCATAGCTAAGACTACCTGTGCTTGTTAAATGGTGGATGTAAATTACCATAATATTCTTCAAGACAACTTTTTCATTGTATCCTCTCACCTCCTTCCCCTCTCCTTCCTATCAGATATAACATATATGAACACTATTTTCTTTAAAACAGTAATACTGGTGGTATTTTGTTTTAGTAGGAACCACTACATACTAGAGACCAATTAAGTAATAGGCTTGAATATTCGTCGTGCTCGCTACAATAGCCAAAATAATGAAAAGTAACTTAACTATTAGTATGGAAAATTGCCAGTCATTGCAAGGTGACGAATTAATCGGTGAACACCTTGCCTTTATTACAACACTTAATGCTGTAATTCAATGACAATCTGTGTAGGGCTCTACAAGCGACGAATATTGATGGGTACTTGGAAATCATGATCTGACAAGATCGAATGAAAGGGGAAATTTGTGAACGGGAGAAACGGGATAACTATAAAAATTGGAATGTCAACAATAACTAAACACTAAAAGGGTGAAACTTTGGGTGGATCATCGTTTCTGTGAACATGTGCTTTTAGCCCTAGTGACATTTGTATGCGAATCTTCAGTGACCAGTCAAAAACGACTCCAGTGAATAGCATGGTGAAATACTACATCTTATTTGGATTAAATTCCAGTCTGCACTTATTTATTTATTTATCGGGTGTTCTGTCTTATAATACAGATTTCTCTCCTCTTCCTTTGTCCACGTAGTAAACCCCACGAGCCAAAATGTTGCTTTGGGTGGTCACAATTAAAATGTAGTCTCCATATAGATTGTTCTAATTTTATTTAAATGAGGCTCTCAGACTAATGATGTATAGAAAATAAATGAGACTCAGACTAATGATGCCTAAGAAGCTAGATGGTAAACTCGTACAATGTTTGTCCTACCCAGTCTACGGACTACCTCTGTAAAGGTGAGACTAGTGATTAGGGCTTAATCTCGCCACAGTCGTTATCTGCTTACTTTTTGTTTTCATTTATTGACAAAATAACTACTCGTACGTACATTTACCATCAAACTAGGAGTTAGAGCTAGGCAAACACGAAAGGTAAACTACAGATAGCTAGGGTCAAAAGCACAGTATTTTACCACTCACCAATGAAATGTAGTCACTAATGAATATGGGAATTTATTTCGTATTTTAAAAAATGATTTTATTTCACATATGATAAATTAATACAAAATTCAAAACGCTTAAATCAAGACACATCAAGAAAAAACACCTGACATAATGGTTGACAAAAGGACACCAATGAAAAGTGCAAAAAGATGCGTAAAAATGGTGTACAAATTAGGGGATACTTCAAAACGATCTACATGCAAATAACCGGTCTCTAACGTTTTAAGTTTTTGAGGTGAAAATGGAGGATAGCGTGCCTCTCCGAGTTTTTCGGCAACATAGCCGAGACTTCGTTTCAACACGGATCTTTTGTGACTAAAAGTCTCCATTGAGTATTTTCCATGATACTGACCCATTCCTGAATCTCCTGTTCCACCTTTTTTGTTTAAAATACAATTTTAACTTAATCGAATGATCAAGCACACACAATGAGCAAATTGCAAGACTAAATTAAAATATTGTGATATTCTGTTACCAAAAGGCATCCGTAAGTCTGTAAACCAACAATAAATTGTTGTAATCGAAATACAATAATGCATGAAATTGTTATAATAGATGATTTTTCATAGATACATTTCATACCTCCAACTTGAAGCATGACATCATTGATGGCCACACCACCACTGGCTGTCCGATCAATAATTTTTTGACTCACATGATCGTCATTGGAAAAAATATAAACAGCCAATGGTCTACTCCTAGACAGAATGTCAAAACTGATATTTAAGACACAATTTCAACAGTTATTGGACGACACAATACAAAATGGCTGCCGGAAAAAGTCACTAATTAATTGAGAACTTACTTTGAAGCTATAAATTCAATAGCTTCATCAGAAGAATTGACTGACACAATCGGCAAGATCTGTACGATTAAACAATATTACTTGATAAAAAATACTAATCCAAACATTTTTACATTTACTCCAAGTTGTGATTTACCGGGCCAAACACTTCTCCTTCCATCAAAGAGTCGTCCTTCTTGGCATCAGCTAAATAATGACCATTTTATATTATTAGTCAATTTTCAATTGACAAGTGTATTAGAGAGTGGTTAGTGATTTTACCGACAATCGTTGGTTGTATCCACAAGTCATTTTCATCCGAGTTTCCACCAAAAACTATTCGACCTTTTGATGCGTCCAGTAACTTTTTCAGTCGTCTGAAATGATTAGAGTTGACAATACGACCAAAATTTGGCAACTTTCTCAAGTCTTCATTATCCACTGTTCCGTACCATTCTTGAAAGACTTCTGGGGCAAATTCTATGAAGGATCTTTCAATTTTCTGCATAAATCAGTTACAATTTGATTAATCCAGTTTTTATGAAGCGTCCAGAAAAAACGTTGAAATTATCTATAAGGACTCACTTTGCTACAGAGAATATAGTCAGGAGCTGAAATAAAAATGATGTCAATTAGAATTGCATCCATT
This sequence comes from Pygmarrhopalites habei, assembly GCA_009870185.1. NCBI lineage: Eukaryota > Metazoa > Arthropoda > Collembola > Symphypleona > Arrhopalitidae > Pygmarrhopalites > Pygmarrhopalites habei. Next base: position 24,081 of record WJFB01001633.1, read on the forward strand.
ATTTATTTGTACTTGTACAGAAGACCGGTCTACTCACCGATGCATGTTTGTCCCATGTTAGTTAACTAATGAAGTAAAAAAACAATTTGTTAGTGACAAGCTAAAATTTCAATACACTGCGTGGAATGGAAGTTAGTGAAAAGATTTACTTTTCCCCATAAAATCCTTTTGACAACATATTTTGAATTGGCCGAGTCATCTATATAAACCGGACATTTTCCACCCAATTCTAAAGTGACAGGAGTCAAATTTTTTGCAGCAGCAGTCATGACACTCTTTCCGACGTTGACGGTCCCAGTTGCAAAAATATAGTCGAATTTGTATGTATTTTAACAATTTCAGAGTCTCTTGAACACCACCAAGAACACAGTGATAACAATCCTGCGTTAAATAATTTTCATTTTCAGTATTCATGAAACACTGTTTATTACACAATAACTTAATATACCCAAAACTTTTTCAATCAATTGCATACGTTATCCAAGTATTTAGGAATGAGTTTCGCCATTAGAAGAGCTGAATTTTCGGATATTTCGGATGGCTTGATAAGGGCACAATTCCCACTAGCAATTGCCCCAACCAGTGGAAGAAGTGTAATATGGAAAGGGTAGTTCCAAGTACCCAGTATTAATACGACCTTTGAGAAAATTAACATGAGTTCAAAGATTTAGCATTTTCATATATCAAACAAAACGATGGAGAAAGTTACCCCGTGAGGCTCATGTCGGATGTAGCCTTTGTCAGCGAATGTGAGCACGTTGAGTGGAAGAATTTCATCTTTTGTCATGCTGTCAAGTAAACTCAGACACTTGTTAATCTCAAGTTTGGTCCCCACAATTTCAAATAGAGTAGCTGGAATATGGACCAATTTCCACGATTATTTTTCAGTTTTCCAAATATTAGTTATTTAGCCAATGCTTTGTTTCAGTGACCAGTGCTTTAAAAGCATAATTCAGTTGGACGTTATGTACCTTCTTCCTTTGATCGTCTCAAGTCTTTAAAAGTAGCTTCACAAATTAACTCCCGATTCTCATCCAAAAGGTCAATGAGTCGTTTCAATTGTTGTCGTCTAAATTCCAAAGGCAAGCTTTGTCCAGCATTGAATGCTGCCCTTGCTTTCTCCACTTGAGGAAACTGAAATTTTTTTTTATAAAAAGATGATCAATTCAAACAGGACTGGCTGAAATTCAAATGCACAAAATGACCAAAAATGGTCATTTTCTATTACCTGAATCTTCATGGTTTGCTTTGTAGAGAATTTTTATTTTTTAAAAAAAACCAATGGGTGAATAGATTTCTGCAGTGTCAATTTGCTTTGATAAATGCCAGCACTTTAGATATAGAATGGGAGATAAGAAAATAATAGGAAACCAATCTCGTGTCGTGGATTTTAAACATCCACGGACTACGAGAATGAATGCGCTTACAAATAATTTTAAAAACTTAATTGTATAAGCAAGTAGTCTTTGGCCACTATACCATAAGCATATTGTTTCAAACATAGTCTACTGTGGTGATCTGACAATATAATTTAAAAGAAATCTGGTCAAGGTTGATTTCCCAGGTATTTGAAATGTGGTTTGTATATTACACACGTCAACACGTGTAGTAAAGGTACAAGTAAGAAGAATGCGAATTTTTTACAACAGAGTTGGAAGGGGAAAAAACAAGTTTTCCACTGCTATGTGATCACGAATATGTCATGACTCATGTCACACGAGTGTCCTTTGTTGTAGGAATCGTTCCGTTTAATCCGTAGAACTCTGTAGTATTTTCAGCTAACACCTTTGTTCCTTCCTGTTTTTTGAAAGGAAACATTTCAGTGGGTGATGAAAAGAACAATGGAAAAACTTCTCTACGGATTTTAATGCGTCCATTTTTATAATGGTATTTACAAAGAAACACGGAAAAGGTGTTAACCATGTTGACAAGATGATGATGCCAAGAACGTCATTATTACACGCATTAAAATATAGGTTATAAAAAGGTTCATTCATCTTCGCAATACCTTGCAGGGGCATTAGTTGGGATAAAGATTAATAAAAGATTGACAAATAAAAATGAAACAAAACAACGAACTATGTACTACATAATTTAGTGAAAATAGTTACGTAACGCAGTCAGTTTTATTCACCAAAAGACAAAGTATTCATTAAATGTAGTTCACAAGAATAAAATTGTACAATTTGTATAAAGAGGTATTTTTATATGTATCATGTAGTAGTAATACACTGAAAGTTATTATGCTCAACTCTCAAGTTTAAAATATCATATTTTGTTGTACCAAAGATTTGGTATGTAAGGTCAGGCACATTGAAAGAGTATAAATGTAAATTATAGAAAAAGTGAGAAAAAGTACTTTGGAAATGCTAAATTAAGAAACTCGTAAACTTATTTAAGAGTATATTAATATATTTTTGCTATACGCAAAGTAAACATGCTTCTGTCCGGCAACGTAAATCACAAAATTGGTAATGTCACATATCGCAGTATTCGTGTATACTTCAGTTGCAATGCGCAAAGGTAAGTGAGACGTTTCATAAGGAAACTAACCAAAAAGCACCTGATTTGTGTAAAAGTTTTTTATGCTGTTGAAAAGATCTCCATAATAAGATTCAAACAATACATTTTGAGTAATCCCATTTGTGAATTTGTACGATCTACAAGTACACTTAAAAGATTCTCAGTGCTATGTACAAAACCAAGCCGCCCAATAAAAATGCAAGTCCATGAGTAAAAATGGCTCCTCCCGTCATGTTGAATGTATCAAAATATCGCAGAATCAGGGAAAAGAATTTCAACTTGTCCGGTGTGTATGGAGGGTAACGAGCTTCGCCTGTTTTGAAATCACAATGAAAATACACTTGATATATTAAGAATGCATGCATGTATCATTTTGAAAAATTATTATACGAACAAAGACTCACCGAGTTTCTCGCTCAGGTAAGAAAATCCACGAATGAGCACACTTTTCTTGTGAGAGACTATGGAGTAGCACACAGTTAGTATTAAATAGTGACATGAACCCAACTCCATATTCCAATGATTTCTCTGACTATAAATGGAAGAAAATTAAAACATGTTTATCTTACAAGTATCGAAAGAATATTTTCCGTGGTATTGTCCCATTCCGCTGCTACCAACGCCTCCAAAAGGTAGACCTTGCCAAGCATTTTGCCAAACAACATCTAGAATGGAAAATAGAAAGAACTTTGTTTAACCATTCCATTAACAGCGTAGATACACCACAATTTTCGTAGTCATGATAAAATACCATTGATGCAGCTGCCTCCACTTGATGTCTTGTCGATCATATTTTTGTAAACCTTTTCATTTTTTGAAAAAACATACAAAGCCAGTGGTTTCGGTTTTGACAAAATAAACTCAATAGCTTCCTGAGGAGAATTGACTGTCACAATGGGTAAAATTGGTCCGAATATTTCCTGTATATTAAATATCAATTTAGCTCATTTTCTTTTCATCTGCAGGTTTCTAAAATCATTGTGTGACTAGGCGTAAAAATGCTACCTGTTCCATTAGCGGATCCTTATCTTTCACGTTAACTGTAGTGTTTAAGAAATAATCATTGTAAGCACTTAAAGAAAAGTCTTTGATTATACAATATGTACAAATGCAAAGAATTAGCAGACATAATCCAAAATCTTTTGTCAATCATATTACCGACGATGGTAGGCTCAATCCACAGATCCTCTTCGTCATATTTGCCTCCGTATACAATTTCACCTTTGGTAGAGTCCAGTAGTTTCTTGACACGTTGAAAATGACGAGAGTTGATAATCCGGGGCAAATCTTGATTTTTCTGTAACTTTTCTTCACCGTACCACTCTTTCATCACTGTATTTGTTACAGAAATGAATTCCTTTTGTGCTGCTTCAGAGCACAGGAGCTAAATTTATTCAAAAGATAACCTTGATATTCCATAAACACATTATTACACAAACTTGTGAAACACTTTCTTATTGACTTACATAATCAGGAGCAATGCACGTTTGGCCCAAGTTCATGACCTGTAATGATGGCATAAATACATTTTTATACAATTTTATTATTTACAAAGAATGATATACAAAGAGCAATGATATATGATACTGCTCATTATTTAAGCAAAAAAATTTGCCCTTACTTTGCCCCACATTATACGCTTAGCAGCGAGTCGAAAATCTGCACTCTCGTCAATATAGCATGGGGACTTGCCACCCAGCTCAAGGGTTACTGGTGTCAGATTAGGAGCTGCAGCTTGAAGAATGCTTGGACTATGGAATAAATATCATGCATTCAAAACAAATTTATTACAGGATTTAAAATAGATAACTTTTTGAAGTATTTTTGAAAAGCTTACGCAATGGCTGAACCACCCGTGTAAAATATGTAATCAAATTTATTTTTCAACAAGGCCTTTGTCTCTTCAACACCTACAAAAAAGGACA